>JBBPQP010000184.1:0-40349 GCA_038092555.1 Boletus subgraveolens | reverse complement strand
TGGTTCATGTGATCTGCCCCTCGATGTCGACAAGAATAGTCGGTTCACTGAGCGGTGTTGCTGTCGTGTCACACACTGCGGGCCAATCGGTTTCAACAACCATGATGTCCTACACATTATGATGAGGACAGGTTATCCACCCGGAAATGTTATGCCACCAGCCTTGTTGTATGTAGACACGACGTGATGCAATGAGGAGCGCAAGTTCGAGAGAGTGGCACTTGTTCCATAAAATGGATAGAAAGTGAAGCCCATCACATTGACGTCCGAATGTGTTAGGCGACCGCCCAAGCCCTCTTCCGTCTCGTTGAGACTGAAAATTCCACTGTAGAAGTAGGAAACGTCAACTTGATTCCATCCATTAGCCAAGTGGATGACGGTTTTCGTAGATGGACAAGCATCGCGGACCGCAAGAGCACCAGCGTGGAGAAGTTGGGATGCCCCGGTGAAACCGTTGACAGAAATTCGCCCCGTGGGCCAGAGGAGGCCATCGTTGACTTCATTCCCGATCTGCGTTCAACACCCAGGTTGTTAATAACGCCGCGAGCGCTAACGTGGTTATTGTATCTGAACACAGGGAAAAATCAAACCTGGATAAATCGAATGGGGGTTCCCTGGGCATCGAATGCCTGCACAAGTCCGTGAGTATAACTAGGAAAAAAGTACGCGTCAGTCGTGACCGGGAAGGACTGTACATAAGGGTGAAGCTGCGGACATACATACTTGTAAACTCGATGCACAAGTCCCTCAAGATCGGTAGGCCAACCAGAAGGGATGGCCTGGTGTCCAGGGTCGGCCCCTGTGTTATATAATAATTAGTTCGTTACATGGCACTGGTCGATCTGGTGAATGTTACAGGTATCATCATAGTGAAGATCGATCAAAATGTCCATCCCAGCAGCTTTGGCCCTTCTAGCAAGCTCAAGGCCATAAGCCAAGTCGTATGTTCCGGCGGTCCAAATACGGATACGGGCTAGGTTGACTCCATGGTCATGAAGAATATTTTCAAACGGCTGTGATGCAGCAGTTGAGGATGGAGCGTATCGGAGGTCGGTTGTTGACTCCAGCAGAAGCAAGGACGAAAAATCAGCACCATGGTATTGAAGGGCAGAAACGAGACTGAGCCCAAGGACTACGAAGAGGGTAACGACGCAGTGCATACTGTGGAGTTCCAGGTGCGTACCCTCACTGTTTGCGGAGACGGTAACCCTTCAAATACGCATCAAGCGTGTGTGAACTTCCCCCAAGGCACCGCTGAGCAGGAACGAGAGGAGGAAACCAGAGCGGGTAAGGAAAGATCGTTGAGTGTTACGAACCTTAGTCGCGTTCTTATCGCATATTCCGCGTGGTTCACTTACCTAGCCCATATTTGTTTGCCATTGCGCGCGGGCACTCTTTTGGCTGTTGTGCATAATTTCACTGCGTGAAAGTGACATGTTTCCTGCCAATCTGCAAGACGACTGATTTGAAACAGGCACTCAAATAAAGCTTCATGACTTATGAAGGCTTACGATACCTGGGAACAGGCCTGCTGATTGGTGGAGGTGGCGTCCAACTCGCGCGCGGTGACTTAGATAGCATCTCATTTGGAGATTATCAAGACCGCCCCTGGCACCAGTTTCAAGAGGTTGCTTCTTCGTTCGCACCTGTAATCGCACGCGGGACTTCTCTTTTGGCGGTTGTCACGTAGTCTGGTGACCAGCCCGAGACTCTATGAGGTCAAACATCGACGGTTTGACATCATAGACGGGCTGGTCACCAGACTGGTTGTCACGTAGTTTCGCCGCGTGAGAGTCATGTGTTTCCTGCCAATTAGCAAAACGACTGAATTGAAACAAGCACTCAAATAAAGCTTCATGGCTTATGGAGGCCTACGATTCTTGGGAACAAACCTGCAGATTGGTGGAGATGCTGGCAGCTGCGTCCATCAAGTAGCTCGCGCGCGGTGACTCAGATAGCAATCATCCTAGACCCGGAGATTGTCGGGATCATCCCTGGGACCAGTTTCAAGAGGTTGCGCCTCGGGAAGAACAGCCTGGCACATGGTCGCTGTGCAGAACAATTAAGCCATTGTATACATTAGCAATTCAAAGAGAGTGTTACTTGAATAATTTCAACCCACTTTAAATTGATTTGCCTTTGCAGGTCACCCAATCATAAGTAATCGGCACAGTCCGAAACGCCGCCTTAAACTTTTACGGTGTTCTTGCGCTTGCCAGCCAACACTCAATTGTATTCCACTCACTGAACGAATTGCATATAACACTGATCAATCATGTCAACTTTACGGTGAGTTGAAATCCTTATGCTTCTCTATATCACTTTACGATGATATCGATTGTCACCAAAACCTGAGCCATTGGCACTGGTGAAAAATACCTTCAATACTAAGAACAGCCATCTGATTCTTTGTTCTTCATGATTCCAAATTCTGTTTACTGACTTTTCCCATTTCAGAATGTTCAAGTTCGCAATGCATTACGGGGTTAAGTTGTAGAGTAACGGTATGCTACAAGTCGGCAGTATGTGCTGGTAATAAGCAGAATGCTAACATCAAACAAATGGAGTCCCCAGAAGCAAACGTATCCCAAACCACGTGTTTCTACTTCTGTCTGACCAGTTCAGTTATTTTTGCCTCTCTCTCGCGCTATAGGAAAGCTCAGCCCTGTTCATGGACGTGGTGCCATTAACAAACCTCATCGGTCGCCTTTACAATGCGAAGTCTCTCTACCTCGCGGGCGCATTCAGTGATACGCGTCTCCATCTCCTTGACGGTTTCTCTTGCCGAGTCTAATCGTTCTTGCTGGGCCAGGACCTCTCCTTCTTTTCCTTCCCATCGCGCGCGTTCCTCGTTGCAGCGTGCTTCCACACGAGCACGCACTTCAGTTGCTCGAGCCTTTTCCTCTTGGAATCTGCTTTCGGCCTTCTGTGCGGCGGAAAGCGCGCTGGCGTGTGAAGTTTCGGCTTTTGCTTCTCGTTTAATCGCTGCCTTATGGAGGCTTTGGAGGGCAGAGAGGGTCCTCAGAGCTGAGTCCAGAGCCACCTTTTCTGTAGTTGATTCCGTCTTGAGAAGCTTCGAGAACTTCTTGGACTCCTTTCCTGCCCTTTTTGCGTCAGCGCCATGTGTAGATTTCGGTTGGAAAACCCACTCTCTTCTTTCGTAATTCGATCCTTCTGCTTCTGACTCAATGATCGTTCGGCTTTGGCGCCCCTATCAAAGAGGCTTTCGTCAACGTCAGGCTCCGCGTTCGGCCCTGTGAGTGGTGCGCCATTCACAAACGCAGAAGTCGTCCCAGTGGTGCGCGTACTTCTTGTCGTCCGAACCGACTCTTTTCTTCCCAAACCGCCGCCGGTTCTACCGAAAGTCGTCTTCATTCCAGACATCTGATTTTCTTGACCATCAGGTTCAATGGGGAGAGAACGGAGGGACGGAGTCTTTTGTCCAGCTTCGTCGTCTGCATGTTTCGAGGGGGAGCAAGATTGAACGGTGCTGCTCGGACCTGTGGAAGCTGTAGGGTGAAGTGATACACCGAATAAGCGGTAACAACCCGTTTTATGTTCGGGGAGAAGCTGCCATTCTCACCTCCAAGACGGGGTCGCGCGGAACTGCTTCCTGGTCCTTCATCGTCTGTATGAAGAGGGGGTTGCATGTCAAGTGCGTCGTAATAGCGAGTTTGATCACTAGGCACTGAAGGCGTTGGGGTCACAGACATACAATAGAGAGGAGACGAGTGTAAGAAAACAGGTCCGCTGCGATGAAATTCAGACAACGTTAAATAACAATCCTGACTAGTTGACTTGAACGACGTCATCGTCCAGCCCCTGTGGCTACCACAAGTCCCCGTTGAACTCACGGACCGCCGTCGCCAGCAGCTCGTCCTCCTGTTCAGCGTACAACGCCTTGACGACTTCCTGCTCCTTCCAACCTCCCCCCTTGACGGGCTCTAGGCTGTATTCTATGGATAAAGCAGAGAGTGCTCCTCCATAAGCTTGTGAGATGCCTGTACAACATCGATCAGAAACAGCTCTTTTCACCAAAACAGCGGAGCGAACCGGTGTCGATAATGAGCACTTTGCCTCCGCAGCGTGCTACAATGTTTTGCAAGTGAGGCGTGTGTCCCATTACCATCCGACGTGTTCCAGTCTTCTCAAGAACTTTGTCCACGTGCGCGCATATCTTGGATTCTTCTTCCTCTGCCCACCCACGGTACCATAGAGGACCGTCACTGCTGTAAAGACGCGCCTCCTCGCGCAAGGTTCCAGCGGGTAACCCGGGGTACGCATGGGGTGGGTGAGGAGGAGGCTGTGGGGAACGGGTTCTCAGTTTACGAAGAAGCGATGCTGAGATGTTATTGATTGCACTCGGGTATGGCTGGAGATTCGGGTATGTTGGCGCTAGTCCTCCATGCACGAAAGAGAATGCTGCATGGGAGAGAGGTCCAGCATTTGCACGCGCATACACGCTGCCCTTCTCGGGTGGGTAGTCGGTATTGGGAGGTCCGAGGAGGCTGTGAAGGGGAAGGCGTGCAGCAGTCGTGTAATTGGATGCCCAGACGCTACCAAGCCATCCAGTCGTAACCGCTTTTTGGCGCGCACTGATAGAGCCGAACGTTTCAATTTCGGAGGGGTAAACATATCTATATGGTGTGCTCGTCACGCGATTTGCCCAGTGGAAGATTCGGGACAATTACCTCCAGTCACCTGGAAGGTACTCGTCAGGTGTTTGCCAGGTGTACACGGTTATTCACTCACCAATAGCGTTCATCCACTCATGATTTCCTAAAAGGTTGATCACTTCACCTCCCATTCCGTGGGCTTGTTCTCTGAGATCCTCCATCCATTGGAAGAGCTCGATAGTATCGTCGCCTCTAATGAGAATGTTAGCTAGTCGGAAGCAAATTTTCAAAGTATAGGCTTGCCTGTCTATAATATCGCCTGTCTGAACGAAAACGTCGACGTTTCCACTCCAGTTCCACTCCTCATCCACAACACCTGCCATTTGGAGCACGCGTTCTGCATTCTCAAGGTCGCCGTGGATATCGCCAACAGCAACGATGCGCCTAGAGAAGCGGGGTCGTGGTTCACTGATGATAACTTCCGAATCGTCAGCATATACTTTCTGCTCCGCCGACAGTGGGTATTGCTGGGTTGCAAACGGGGCGTATACAACGGCCTGTACATAATTTACGAGGGTCGAAAGAATAACTGAGAGTCGGGGACCTGTGTCGAGGTGTGGTGCTGGCCCCAGAGGTGTGACATAGGATTGAGCAAAGTAGGCGAGCGAAAGAACTAGAAGTGAAAGGGAGACGAAGGTTATGGTCGATGAAGGAGCCATAGTTGGCCGATAAAGTGTGCAACGACCCACTCGTCTCGAGAGCGAACAAGAGTGTGTGTGCTTGTGGTAACGATCGGACCAAGTAGCTGTCGGCTAATATGTCCGCGGTACTGTGCAATGCCTTACACCTCGAGGCCTTTCGCGTGTACACAGTGCAGCCAGGCTGAGCCACTGGCAGCGGGAATGCGTCAGGCAGTGTTACAGACCTGCAGCGGGGCTCTGCGTCTGAGCACTGGCGGCTTTGGTAAAATGATTGGAATGCCCTCAGGCTCGAGCCTCGAGCTAGCCTATCTAGGAAACTCCTGCTGCTTCGCCCTGTTCGCACACGTTATAGCACTTGCTTTGCTTGTGGGTCAGACCAACGAATGATCGCCGTCACAATATGATATGATATTCCTGGCTGAACAGTACACGCACACAACGGTCTTTCGGATTTTTTTGCACAGCATATTCATAGTATTATATGAAGTCGTGATTAGTGACTACAGCAATAGGAGGCCCTCGGGGGTTGTCAATAACTGCACGCTTTGGCAAGTGATCTCGAGGGAAAAGAAGGAATCAAAGTCCCATAGATACCATAATAGACGAGCTTTCCTTGACAAGTCGCCTGAATCGGCGCCGATCCCGCCGATTCCTCGGAAGGGCGAGTTCAAATGCTAGTGTTTTGAGAAGCGAAGAACTGTAACGCTCGAACCTACCCAGCACCGCATGAAATGCGTGCGTACCCAACCTAGTCGTAACAGCGCTTGAGCGCGTGGTCGGGCATATATAGCAAGTGGAGCTGACCAAAGGACATGTTCCTTGTGGATGTCGCATTTTCCTCCGTTTGCTCGAGAAACTTTATTCCTCGAACTCTGCATGATTACTGCGTATGTGT
Organism: Boletus subgraveolens; assembly: GCA_038092555.1. Taxonomy (NCBI): domain Eukaryota; kingdom Fungi; phylum Basidiomycota; class Agaricomycetes; order Boletales; family Boletaceae; genus Boletus; species Boletus subgraveolens. The sequence continues at coordinate 34,137 of JBBPQP010000184.1, read as the reverse complement.
ATCGAATCATTTGGCGGATGGTATCTTATCAAAAATTAATTAAGAACCCGAGTAATTCCTGGGAGAGTATCATTCAAACGTACTGTGCAGGAACTTGCCATTCTTTGAAACATCCACTCCCCAACTGTCGACGTAGTAGTGCAGTTTTGCAGCAGTGACGAGGAAATTTCTATAGATGTTCAGGTGCACGGTATATGCACTGTTCAAACTAGTATCATTGTAGATGATGTGGCTCCTTGACTTTGCCAATCTTAGAGAGTTCATCAGCGACGGGTGGCGCCAAGTGTGGATGAGGACTAACCGCAACATTTTATGAACGAAATTAACGCCAGAATTGCGGCCTTTATCCACCGTCAACGAATCTCTGAGGGCTATGTCGATAGTTTTCGTTAGGCTGATTTCAAGCAATGGAGGACGCCTACCTGTGCCACTATATCGTGTGTAGTCCACGAGAATCGAGAGGTCCGTCATGTCAATCAATAGCCCACACCATGGGAAGACTGAGAGCGACTCTGGTTGGTGGATTTTTTTCTGATAAAACTCTGAACGACATACATTTCTGTCCCGGGGAAGTGACATTCATGATTTGTACGTCATAATCAAAGTTGGTCAACGTCTTGTCTTGGGATATCATACAACCATACTCGGGGTGACCTGCGATCATTGTCTCCAAAAAAGATCTTGCCTTTCGCGGGCAGGTAGTCACGAAGAGATAATCGTCGATCAATCTGAGGAGCAGCTGAACAACAGGTCAAACAAATTAACTAGGAGGGTGCGATGCAGCTACAGCTTACATTTTGTGGATCATTCGAGGAACCAAATTCACCCAACTTTCTGGTCTCCAGATCGCCGTAACAATACGAACACAACAGCGCCGAAAGTACGGATCCCTGAGGGATGCCCACAACCTGGCGATAGTACCGTTGGCCGATCTACAGCGTCGCTTGGTTAGGAATGATTTGGCCACGATTTTTTTTGGTTCACCTTCACGATATTCTCGTTGATGTGCTCTTCGAGAAGTTGCATCACCGTCTGCCGGCTCTCAAAATTGTAGTTTACCTGCCGAAAATACGTATAAAGATTGAGTGGAAATCAAACGGGACATGATACCTGATCAACGAAAACTGTATCCCGCAATGCATTCGCCAAGCTACGAGCATAAGCGATAAAATCGGGGTGTTCATCTGTAGACGCTAGGGTCAATTCGGAGCGGTTGGCTATGTGCAATCTGAAGAACCTTCCGGGTATGCCTTCTTTACATATGCCCGTTTGATCTTGCCAGCGACCGGAGTTATCTGTCCATACTTCTGAATAAGGTAAGCGTCCTTAGAGCATCATGAGTTCTGAGTATGATCGAGCAGTTCAATGAGTTACCTCGGATATAAGTTCCTTCAGGATCTTCAAGAGGGTGGATTGTTCGATGGTGTCGAAACAAGCCTGGACATCAACCTTCACAAAGTATAATTTGGGCCTTCTTCTGTCAACATGAGTATCACATTCTCATTATTAAGATGCTTACAATGTTCCCGAAGGACGATCTTTCAACAATCTTAGCTTGTACGCCTTCAGCTGCGCATATATTTCGTTCGGTCCAAACACGGAGGCCCCAAGTAGGTCTGGCTGACGTTGCTGTGAACGAAGATCCGATCACTGAATTTATAGCTACTTTACTACAACACTTACTTTCTCATAAGTCAGTATCTGAAAGGTTGCCTGAAGAATCTGGTTGATAGACTGTACACGACCGAGATTCAAGGACTGCTGGGTGTTATGACCTTGTGTGACTAGGGTGCTTACATCACACACCTTGTTTGTGGGCATCCTGCGTCTCAAGTTGACGATTGGGCGGACTCCTGTTTCTTTGGGGAGGAGGCGAACAAAGGAGAACCCGAGTCTACGTTGTCGAAGAATTTCTTCAGCCTCTTTCTGCAGAAAAGTCGTCAATAAACAACGGAGCAAATTAAATTAACAACCTTCTCTATTTCTTGAAAGGTTTTCTCGCTGAGTTGATCTATTAAAGGGGCGCAGAGGATCTCCCAATCGTCCTGTCTGAAATACAGGACCTGGTTACGAAACGCAGAGGAATCTGTCACATAAAAAGTTGTCTGTAGGGTATAAGTACGACTCTCGGCTCATTTCTCATCTAAAGCATCAAGCGCTCACACACCTTGACCAACGGAATGACAAAAGAATCAAAATACCAAAACATAAACTCTTCCAACAGCTCGCGTCGCTTCAAAGTGTCTGTCACGGGAACTCTTCCATGATAACATCCAGGTACTCCCGGAGGGATAAGCCAATCACAGTCAGTGGTGCTAAATCCTTGGAGGATATGATGAAGTGATATCGTTTCGAATCGTCGAGCCACAATGAATTCCTTGACGTCTGCAGTGCATAGTGAGTCGAAGCCGCAGAAGCTATCAGAGTACATACGGCTCTGTACCAACTTGAAATTCTTCCGAGATCCCCAGAATTGCTTCGGGATGACCATCTTCGTCACGAGCATGACATAACGGAAAACCTATAGGCACTATGAGCTTCACCTTGGAGAGGCCCGTTCCGTACATACCTCGACGTAGCTACATGTGAACTCGGTGAATCGAGGTTTATACATACCGTGCTTCCTAGCCTGAGAAAGCCCCTGAGGGAGAATTGAGTTTCCGTTTGAATCTAACGATACATCGCCATTATATCTCGTAGGCTGAGAGTCAAACCGAATAGAATGCTCGGAAACCATTTCCTGCTTCTATTAGAGACGAGTTTTTTATTCTGACGTGAGATATACGCACTAGGATGACGCTGCTATCCATAGCCTGGTTGTTGGCGCTAACGACCTGTGTGAAATCGACAATTAGGACGTGGAAAGTGTTGGAAACTCATGAATGAATATTACCTTTGAAGGGCAGACTTTGTCACGCAAGGGTTTGTAGCCGCATTTGCCATGCCTCCAAAGCATTTTCTCAACTAACGACAAGACGTCCTTGAGACGCTTGGGAGTCTTACAGTTGCCAAGGACCTACACCGCACGTCAAACTCATGCTCGGACATGAGGGAAACTCTCACCTTAATCTCCTGTTCCCTGTCAGAATAATCCGGTTGCTGGTAGCTTTCTTTCCGGTTTGCGACGAGGACAAAGACATTCGATAGACCATACTGTGAAGGGAAGATGTACTTGCTGAGGTGACGCGCATCCTTTGCAAGAGTGCGAGGATCTGGATCCTTATATGTAGCAGGATCGACACGAAGCTTCTTGAAGTACGACGGACGCAGACGATTTAAAGGATCTGCGGGGAATTTAGGGTAAATAATTCACAAAAAGAAACCCGCACGATGGTAGGGTAACCCAACAATAATTCTGAAGGCCTCGGGATCTCGAGAAGGCCTCACATAAAATATGCGGGTTCGTACGAGGCTTATATCTGCTGCAGTACGCCTTTTTGTCGTGAGCAGGACAAAGGTGGCTGAGGTTTGGACGACATTACTTCACCTCTGAATGGATTGGCTGAAAGCTTCTTTCGTCGAGGGTTTGACGGCTTGTTCACGGTAGTTCATTGTCGTCCTGATCAGTCTAAGACGTTTTCGGGGTTGCAGCTGCTGCGGGGTTTCCCTTTTTCGCTTTTGCACTCGATGGTGTGATCCATTATCAAGGAGCCCACCCCCCGACGGGAGTGAGGTGAATATCAGTGGTTCTCCCGTGAGTTGACATAGGCACTCGTTAGGCAGCGATATGAAAAGTGATGTCTTCAAAAGAAGGTGTAGCGTTGCGTCGGCGCCGATTCTGGGACCAACCTCAATACCTGTTTGATGGTTGATTCGAAAGTGTTACCTTTGCAGCATGAATTCCCACTCTGGTCCGTGCAAGGCGGTGATGACCGTGTTGATGAACCGATTGGATATCCCGGAGGACGATGTATGGAGTCGTTCATTGTCTGGAACCTACGCCCACGGTTATAAAATGCTGGAAAGGAAAATACAGAGCAACTTACACGCTGATATCCTATGGCAATAATGTTGTTGGGTCTCGCTCTCGAAGCCAGGAACAATCGCTCGTGAGCCTTCTGTATGATCTAATTGGACATATTCACTGCTCGACAAGTTAGAGTATGATGTATGCACGTGAACTCACGTCTCGCATATACATCAACGGGGGTGTAACCGCAAAGGATGGACGCTGCAAGGCATCCGATTTGAGAGCGACGTAGGACGTCTTGAGCAAATCGCAGTATGAGTCCGGATCATTGTCGGCGAGGATCGGAGGTATCCCTGAGCTGGGAGAATCGGAACTACTAGGAGAGGACAGAACGAGGATCTCCTGCAAGTATCTTTCAAGTGGAACTACCTCGTCGAAGTAGAGGTTGAGGACCGCAAGGGTGAGCGACCGCCGTGGGGCCACTGGCGCACTTGACATTTTGCAAAGAATCAAGTGCTCGCCGTCTCTTTGTCCTGTGCAAGTCGAGAAAAGGTGAAGACTCCGGATAGAATCCGTCCACCAGCACCAAAGGCGCGTACACTCTGCCGTAAACACGCGACGCCACAGGCGCGTAGCGCACCCGAACGTCCCACAGCTGCAAGTGTCAAAGCCATGAGGGTTTGGTGTCATCTCCAAGGCTAGTGGACCATCAATTGATTGACCTATAATGCAGTCTAACATTCAGCTCGACGGAGTTGTCGTCAACATAGAACTCATAACGCCACTCGTTTTGTGGAACTCTACCCAAACCAGTGACTCTCGAGATAATTATCGTCTCACGCGTTGTGCTCCTTGTCTGGCACTTGTCGACTGGTGCAGCATCTAACTACCGTGACCCATCACATCACCGCGATCGTGAAACTTACACAATACAACTACTGGGCAGTCATCGCTGACACGCTCCTCCAGAACCTGCATTCGATCATCGACGAGGATAGCAATGACAAAAACTCACAAGCACCGCGCTACAAGGGTAGGGTCAGTTGTCACAGGCTGTATGACCGGCACATACGCTTCTGTGCGGTTGAAAAGCATTTCTGTCTGGCCGATGCAAGTGTTCAACATCCCAGTAACGTCGGTTCCGTTATGCAGGACTGCACACCCTGAATGGTATCCACCGCCGTGCATCCGGAATACCTCCCGCAGTCGGCAGCTCCGAGGCTACTCCTCCAGGTACGTGTACGCTCAAGGAAGTCAGCGGCCACGAATACAAGCAGAGGCAAGTATTCGTACTTCAAATGAAGGGAGTCTTCAGACACTCCTAGCGGCCTACTGAACCAGTAAATACCTACAGGGGGATTTCACTATTGCCGCATCCAGCCTGGTTACCTACTGAGTACTCGTTTCATTCGCAGAAGGTTGTGGCGCAGCAACACCAAGGTTCCCTGTAAGTCGGGCAGACGTGGAGTCGACAAACAGCACCTTGGCATGAGAGACTGACCCACAGGAGGCGCCACGTAGCGATTGTTCTTGAAGCTAGTCACGGTCCGAGTCGTAATTGAGTATACGGCAGACAGACTGTGTCATACCACCAGAAACGTGGTACAATGCGGAGGCGACGGCGGTAAGCAGCATCATTCTGCATCCAGTTGGGTGGCTCGGCGAATGGGGGACCAAAGACCTTGGACACCGATGGGGATCCATCTAATGCCGTGGTCCTGTCCGGAAATCCGGCAAGGCCTCAAAAACGTCTTTCACCAAACTTGTCGCTTGGTTCTCAGAACAACACCCGACTGGGAAACCCACTACCGCGGTAAGTAGGGCACGAATGGAGAATAGATGTACTTGTGTGAGTCCGAGGCTCCTTTGGTCGAGGTTGGGTGATGCATCGTTGCGAAAATAGAGTAGACCGGCAGACCATGGGTAACAAGTTCACGAAATCTCCGGACCTGGATTAGCGCAGACGAACTCAAAAAACGTGATTGAGCATCAACTTACCACACCAGACTTGTTCCTGCTGGTGGCAAATATCCGGGTCAGTTATGGTGTGATTCCCGGTTTCGCAGATAGTTTAACGTCCTCAGATAGCCCAGACAGACAGAATATATATGCGCGGGGAAATGACTGTCCCCAGGAAAGACATGACCAAACATCTACAAGTAGAGCCCCTCCGGAGTACCCTCGTTCTTTCTGTATAGCACCTGCAAAAGGCAATGAGACTCACCACAAACGTGGGTGAACTACTCACCTTTTCCCTCGCCGTGGTAAAATCGGCTTTGGTCACCCGCATTCGCCGTTCTCTCAATGCAAGCAAACCTGCTTCCGTACATACTGCCTTGATATCGGCACCCGAGAGATCATCTTTCGCCATAACAAACTCCTCCAGGTCGACATCTTCACCCAAGCTCATCCGCGCTGTATGTAACCTGTGCGAGACAGGTGAATAACGTCAAGCAGGACAGTAGGTGCAACGTACCGGAAAATATGCCGCTTTGTCTTCACATCTGGTAGAGGGAACTCAATCTTTCGGTCGATCCGACCAGGGCGAATGAGAGCTGGATCAAGTGTTTCGATCCTGTTGGTAGCCATGATGACTTTGACATCACCACGCGTGTCAAACCCATCGAGTTGGTTGAGTAGTTCCAACATCGTCCGCTGAATTTCACGCTCTCCTCCCGAAGTCGAATCATATCTAAAAGAACGCCGGTCAAGACAGCCAGGTAGCTATACAAATCTCACGTACCGCTTAGTACCAATGGCATCAATTTCATCAATGAATACGATACTTGGGGCATGTTCTTCTGCTACTCGGAACATTTCTCGCACGAGTTTTGGTCCATCACCGAGGTACTTCTGAATGAGCTCAGAGCCTACGACGCGCAAGAAAGTGGCGGAAGTCTGGTTGGCGACAGCCTTGGCTAGAAGAGTCTTGCCTGTTCCGGGAACGCCATAAAGGATGACACCCTTGGGTGGCTTAATGCCCATCTCCTCATAGAGTTCTGGATGTGTAAGCGGAAGCTCAACAGATTCCTGCCGGTATTTTAAGCGAGTAATTCACAGCATTATCCATCATGCCTACCTTGATTTCTTGAATTTGCTGTTCGAGACCACCAATATCTGCATAACTCTCCGTTGGGGCTTTCTCGAGCTTCATGACGCTGACCAAAGGGTCCGTGTCATCTTCCAAGACGCCAACAACGGCCTGGTTCTTGTGGTGCAATAGTACTGAGCACCCGGGCTCGATGCGGTCTTTGTCGACAAAGCTCATGATTGGCACATATGATTCTGGCCCGGACGCAGTGCTGATGATGGCATGGTCGTCGTCGATGATCTCCTCCAGGGTTCCTACTGCCATTGGCGTGCCACGCAAATCATCGACTTTCGACCTCTCGTCTTGATTCTTCTCTTCTCTAGATGACTCCGGCTTCAAACGTTCTTGGTTCTGGATAAACTCTTCCTCAAGGATGAGGTAGTCCTTGATACGCTCTATCTTGAGGAGACGCAGACGACATCGCGTGCTCGGATAGATGGGAGGAAGTTTAGACGCAGTTGCGGGACCACGCTTTTTCTTCTTTCCAACCCGCGTTGGGAGAGGCGGCTCCCATTTCTTCTTCTGTGGTTGTTGGTCTTTCTCTTTCTTATCCTTGTCTTGGTTCTGGCCCTGGCCTTGAGTGGGCGGTATTCCTGAAGGTGCGTTACCCTGCGAGCGGCATTAGCGAGTGTACGACGTCGAAGGAGGGGTGGTACACACCATCTTTGCGTTTCTCGTCGAGCGGAATGGACAGGATTCCTCGCGACGCGTCAGTCATTTACCGATATGGACTGGCACGACCGTGGAAATATCCACGTGACCACGCCTACTACATCCGATTGCCGCGCCGAGTAACACGACCGCCCGAAACTCGAGCGTTCCAAGGTAACGCACATATGGCCTCGGAGACAGCACCATTAACATCCTCTTCCAGGTTCATCGAAGCAGGCATGTTCAATGTCGCGTTGATTTTATGTATGCTGACCGTCCATCAGACGAGGACGACGATGACTTGGACGAACAAGATATCCCTGGATTCACGGCACCAGGTCTACCGGCGCCAGCCATAGACAAAGGAAAATCGCGCGCGCCAGAGCCAGTCGCACAGATGGGCAGTGCTAGATCACCTGCACATGGGGTCTCAGGTAACATTGGCAGCTCGAATGCGCCATACAAGCCCGCTAGACAGACGGTGGGTGGTATCCGCGTCGAAACACGGTACGCGTCGTTCGTTCAGTTTGGTTATTCAACTGAAAACCACTTCCATATAGATACACGGGAGTCGACACCCTCGACGAGCCCGTAACTAAAACGATCGTTCGTGTTAACCCTTGACCCCTTGCACCGCACTGACCGCTGACGTGTAGGCGCGTGACCTTCTCTCGATATACTCGAAACTCGTTCAAGTATTGTATCCCCGTAAAGCCACTGGGCGTGAAGTCCTGAGGTATGTTTAATCATCAGTTGGAGAACATGATCTAACCCATACCAGAGATTGGGATCTTTGGGGGCCTTTATTACTTTGCCTTGCCCTTGGTATGATGCTTAGCGTGAATGTACGTTGTATGTCTGGTCCTTTTCCGCACGATGCGACTCATTTTCGTTGAAGGCACCGGCTAGCCAGGCTCTCGGGATATTCACAAGTGTAGTCGTGATCGTCTCCGTTGGGTCCCTTGTAGTGACTGTTCAGGCAAAGGTACGCTTGAGAAGTACTTCCAACGGTGCCTTTTACAGATATTTTTTGCCCCTAGCTACTCGGAGGGCGAGTGTACGTATAAGCACGAATTCGGCGGTATGCAAGGGTTTGACTGTTTTTTAAAGCTCATTCTTCCAGGGTCTATGCGTTCTGGGGTACTGCATAGCACCTTTGGACATTGCGGCATTTATATCCTGCTTTGTCGACATCATATGGGTACGTGCACCGATTGCACTAGCCGCATGGGCTTGGTGTATCTGGGGTAATTCGCCATTCTTTCTGTTACATTGTTCACCACTCACTGTGACAAAACAGCCTCTGTAAACTTCTTGGATGGTACGAAGATAGAACAACAGCGTATTCTTCTTGCCGTATATCCTCTGTTGTGAGTTGTTAATCACCTCTCTGCGCCACGTTCTGTCTGAACTTCCCTAGACTCTTTTACTTTGTGTTAGCATGGATGATTCTGATACAATGATCGCCTCGCCCACGGGATTCGTATGTTACATGAATGTAGTTCTTGTTTGCTGTGTTTCCAAGAACTGTATGCAATCTCCCGATCGAAATCTTGTTCGGTAAATATAGCCAAGGAGGTACACGAGACTGAAGTTAGGAAAGGCTTTCGCACTGCCTGAGTGTATCAGAGACCCCTTCGTCTATAGCACATCGATGCCTCTGAGGGTAGGATACGGTGATGTGTTCTCGATGACAAGTTCAAGGGTTGGAACTGATACTAGGATCCGTACACAGTCCGCGAGCACTTTTGCTCCCCCTTGCTCCAGTTTGCGGCCGCCGACCAAGATAAGACGTTCACGCTCATAGAATGTCCTAGTATGATTTGCAACACCTCGTGTTTTGATTATCGATGAATGTCCATGATGCTAGGTGGGACGGGCCAGCTGATCTCCCGTCTGACAAGTGACGAGATCGACGTTGCAATGTACGTCTCCATTTTCTCCACGACACTGTATCTGGGGTGTCTTATCCAGCTACATACACACATCCCGTTGATACGACAGAGCCCTTACGGATCCACTGATAGCGGGCATCGCAAAGGGATCCAAGGCGTATAAGCTCGTCGGGAGTTATGTCACCTCCCCTCTGAGATGGTACGTTCACCTTCCCATTCGAGTGTCGTCCCAAATGAAGATACAATAAGCTAACGGACGGTCCGGTTGATGCCGTATTGTAGGGCTGTGATCACAGGATCCAAGGACTCTCCATACAAGCAGATATCCGATCTCGAGGGTACGACGCTCGGGATCTCCAGGCATGGCAGGTAAAGCCCTTTACCCCCTCTGTCTTTATCGTACCGAGAACCCACACCCTTCGTACCTGACCGGTCGGGGGATAAACACAGCGGTAGCCAAACCATGGCATACGTGATGGCTCTACAGCAAGGTTGGTCCACCGACAACCTCCGATTCCAGGGTACGTCAACACACGTCGTTCCTGTGTATACCCCCCATATCTAGCCACCATGATTTCCCCCGCAGTCAACAATGATATCCGCGGCCTGATCGGTTCCGTAAACGACGGATCGACGAGCGCGTTTATGTGGGAATGGTTTACCACTAAACCGTTTGCTGACGCTGGAGAGTGTCGCTTTGTACGTCCCAACACTGCCCTGTCGGCCCGGGCGGGCTCCGAGCCCGCCCTTTCCCCCCTCTCTGTCACTGCGGACATGGATCAAAATAACTCATGCGCTCGAATTATATTGGTTAGATTGGCGAAGTTCCGACGCCGTGGCCGTCGTGGCTCATCGCAGCACATCCCACACGCGCAGCGCCCACTGGCGTACGCGAATTCCTAGATAGGCTCTCGGGCTACGTACGAGCGTTTACTTCCCCCGAGCATCGTGCAGGCCCGAGCGTGGCGTTCATCCAGGAAACGTTTGGATATCCGGAAGAGGACGTCAAGGTGGGACAATGGATTTCTCTCTCTCTTCATCGTCAAGGGTCCCTGTGGCGTGATTGTCGTGCTTACTTTGGTGTAGGCATGGCTACAGGGCGTTGCGTACCCAAACGACTGCGCAGAAATTCCGGCCGACGTCATTACCAACACCCTTGCGTGAGTGTTGTACCGAGGTTGTTACGACGGGAATACGCTGACATTGTTCCCACTAACTCGTTAGTGTCCTCCAAAAGGCAGGTGTGGTGACAGCCCCTCAGGGGGGATTCGATTTAGCACAGTTCCTGGGCGCTGGTATCGTTAAGCTTACTTGATGCTACTCTACTATCGAACTAGCAGCTCCGAGATTGTGTAATGTAACGGTGAATCGATTTGTTTTGCCTGAGAAATGGAAATCGCGTCGTCTTCGCTAAAAGAGAAGGGTGAAGGATTGTCCGTGACAACATTAAGCAATTACATGGAAGAAAACAGGTAGAGGATGTGTGGGACTAGATCGTTACAATACGTACAATGTTATGAATACAGTGTCCGTCGAACAAGCAGTGTCAAGTGTTGCAAGTAAAATGTATAATCTAAATTCAAAACGTCCTATGATAGTTAAGAGCAAATCAGACGAATATCCATTGAATTGTTTTTTGGTGGAACTACAGGTCTAACAAGTCTGTGGATAGAGATGCATGAGCGGACACGGACGGCAAGACAAAGAGACTGCTTACCGAAGCCAAATGCGGCCCCCGCCGCTTTTTTCTCGTACAAGCTCCCAGATGAATATTTCACCTGCATAACCGGAAATGCAATCGATGAGAGTCTCTCTGCCTTCGTGAGTCCCTTCTGCCTCGAGGACCCACTCGCCCCGCCAGCCATCGCCAAGTCCATCGTCGACATCCATGAAGCCCATCCCGACACGTGCGCGCGCTATCCACATGTACCTTTTTGCCATCGCCCAACCACCGGGTGAGTGGGGACTCGGGACGCGTGTCGCGGTGTTTACAAGCGAAGTCTCAGGAACACCTCCACCACCTGGCGGCGCAAATGTGAAGGTAGGGTTCACGTTAGAAGACATGAGGTGGGTGTAGTAGAAGGGCGAAGGGAGGCTGAGAGGGTCTGGGAGTGGCGGTGGGGCAGGAGGAGAAAAGGGGATGAGAGTATTGCCATCAAAGAGTAGCCAGGTATTTCGAGATGTAGACCGTTCTTCGGGAGAGAGATCCAGTTGAGATTGTGTGCCTTCTGGAGTCGAGGGGACATAACCAAAGTTGCAAACGACGTCTCCGGTGGAGAGGTACTCCCAAAGCCCCCCGACATGGAGTTGTGCCTCGCAAGCTGCAATGGCATCGGGGGAGAGGACATTGCAAGGGACGAAGACGCGAAGGACAGGGGCACGAGTCCTTGAAAGTGCGAAGGAGAGATCGTGGGGAGAGCTGGGCATACGTAGGTCGTATTGTGCTTTTCGAATGGAGGGCGGGGGTGAGCTACCGCTGATTGAGGATGCACACGAAACATCGGCAGAGACGCTACGTTTGTGGGTGCCTGCAAAGGGACGGGAGATGTTTTCCTCGGAATGGGAGGTGGGCCGGGTGTCGGAGAAGGGAAGGATGGGCGGGGCATTTGGGACACTTCGTGGGGCCGCGGAGCGTCTCCAAGGAGCTTCGTAATACTTGAGCGAGCGCGGCTCCATTGGTGGCGGGGGCCGAAGGTGAGGAGCACCAAAAACGGAAAGTTTTCTGTTGCGTGCCTTGATCGGGGGTTGTCCAGTGGGATCGGACCGTGATAAGGGGCTGGACGTGTTTGTCCGCGAACGCGGGGCACTGGTTGAAGACCGGTTGTCTGAAGAACTGTGAGCACTGACATCAGAAGACTGGACCTCGGAGAGATCGGACATGTAAGATAGCGGTGCTGGGAAAGTGAGCTCGCGGAGGACACGAGGCGGGGAGCCGGGTGGTGATGGAAACCGAGGGGGCTGCCGTGGCAGATCGGAGTCGATGGGTAACGGGAGAGGAGAGCTATGGACGAGTGACTGTAAGAAAAGGACGAAACGGGAATGTGTGCTTGCAAGGGTAGCGAGCCGAGTAGTCACTGCTGCGGATGCGCTGTCGCTGGCCGAGTCATGAGCAAGAGGCCTCGAGAGACTGGCGAGGGCATGCATGGGATACTGGTGCAGCGGGACTCGTTGGGAGAGTACTGGATGATTTAAACCGAGGGATGGTCAACATGGACATGGGAAAAGGAAGGAAGGACGAACATAGGAGATGGAGGTCGTGGATAGTGACGTCGACGGCCTGGAGTGCGGAGAGATCCCTCTGCCGCAAAGCTACATGGTAACCTGGTAGGTAACGAGAGAGAATGACGTCCCTGATGCCGCGGGAGGCCCAAAGACGCCTGGTTCCAGAGCAGGTCGCAATGAGGGCATAGAGATCGTCCCAGGTAGTAAAGTGGACGATTCGGGCGAAGAGGCGGGGTTGCCGCAGAGCCAGCACGGTATTTCTGTGCATGTTGCGCCAAGCCTTGGACTTTACCAAGGGGGTGGAGGGCTTGGGAGGGGAAGCCAGGACGGGATTGAGTTGCCTGGGGAAATCGGGGATTTGTTTTCGAGAGTGTTGGAGGTTTCTCGGAATCGAAGGGAGTTCGTGGGGAAGGGGCGGGAGGGGACGGTCTTCGGTTGAGGGGGGCTCAGAGGATGTGGAGGAGGAGGAGGATGCATCTGAATGAGTGAGTGAGGGAGTTCTATAGTCTGGGTAGGGATCCATGTTCAGGAAGGGAAACATAACCCGGTTACTTACATTTCTATCGTAAACACTAATAATAATATAATCATTAATTTATATCTATTTGTACTTCATCGACTTTGCTTTGCAACTTCCATGGCACAGGTCAGTACTACTCGATCCAAGAGACCCTCACTCACTCTCTCCCATAGCCACACACTCTCGAGCGTGACATCTTCGGTGACGGCTCTGAGCTTTCTTCAGAAGAGGAAGGCATGTCTTCTCCCTGCCCTCTCGCCTCTTACACCCTCATCTCTCTCCAGATGTCCCTCAGCACCGTCAGCGTCCGAGACCCGCGCCCGTCGAGCAAGAAGTCTCTGCCTCGTCCGCCGAGTCGAGCGATGCGTATGAACAGGAGCGTCTCGAGAAACAAAAACGCAAAGTCAAGCGCCGCCCAGACGACCGCGATGCTCGCCAGGCTCAGAAAAAGCGCAAGCGGAAACAGATCACCGAACAAGACTTGAACGATCTTCCCCCAGAAAAGGGTTCGTCTTTCCCTCTATCCCACTGGCATATTTCCAAACCCTCCTCCCAGCGAACAAGATTCGACTCGAGATGCACCTCGACGCCATCCTTAAACCAAAAAAGGGTTCTCGGCAAAAGAAACGCAAAAAGGACGACGAGGACGCTCTCGATCGCTTCGCAGATGAAGAGGTCTCACGTCTTCGTGAAGCCATGCTGGGTGCCGCAGCCGACGACGAACAGGCGAACCGCGAAAAGCTACCTGCGACAAACAAACTCAAATTCCTTCCCCAGGTCATGGAGGTTCTCCGCAAGTACGCTCCACCCCATCTATCCTCTCCTTCGCCCCCTGCTAATTGTGTCCATGTAGGCAATCCCTTTCACAATCCATCATGGACAACAACCTTCTCGAGGGTGTCCGCAGATGGCTCGAGCCACTTCCAGATCGCTCCCTCCCCGCTTTGAACATTCAGCGTGACTTTTTCCCGATCCTAAGGAAAATGGAGTTCATCGATAGCTCCGTTCTCAAAGAGTCTGGTTTGGGTCGCATCATCCTATTTTACACCAAGTGCAAACGTGTCCACCCTGACATACAGCGCATCGCCAACGATCTCGTCTCCGCCTGGTCCCGTCCTATCATTAAACGCAGCGCCTCTTATCGCGACCGTGTTATTCCCACCGCACCGGAAGCCGCTACGGAGCGTGCCAATGAACGTCTCAACACTATCCTCGCACGTGCAAAGGAGGGCGAGAAGAACCGCATCAGAAAGAACGCTGTCATGATTCCACAAAGAGAACTAGGCAACTACACCGTCGCACCCAAGACCAACGCAGGTGTCATGAAATCCAGCCACACTGTGGAGAATGATATCGCACGCCGAAAGCTCAACGCAGAGCGCATGAGGAGCCTGTCGAGAAAGATGTCCACAAAACCATAGGTGTACGGTGGGTTTATAAGTTGCATCTGGCCCAGAACTTATATTTGTACGAGTATGTTCCTTCTACGTTAATAGTCCACTGTCTTGCCGGAATATCACGAGTGTAGCCAGTCCTACTTATCATCATGCTCCGACCGTGAACGCACGTTGCTCGTTGCAGGGAGCTATACTAGTTGACCGTCACCCAGGCTCCCGTAGGCAGACCAAAGTGGAAGATGCTCGTTCCTCCGCAACATATCCTTGTCATAATCAAACATGTACTGGTTCGTGGATGTTTGCGCTAAAGTTCCAAGTTAACCCCTGAACACGACCAAGCTCGTAGCCATGCATGACCCGGGTGTGCAATCGACTTCCATGATCTGGGTCCCTATCGCAGGGTGCGAAGTCTCGGGTAAATTTATTCCACTGTTGCACATGGTTCAGAAGCCAGTGCCTGGTGGGCAAGTTCCCCTTGACATATGCTCGTTTACGTGTTGTTTCAATTGTCGCAGTCGCCAACTGCTTCGCGGCGATCGCAGTCGTACGGCCGGAGAGTGCTCCAGCGCTGATCGCTACATAGTGAACTACACCGTGAGCTTACAGATGGCTAAGTATATGCTTGTTAACATTCAGTCAAGAAACCGCAGTGAGACAGGTGAGAATGCCTCTGTAGTGACTGCATTACTAGTGACTGAACAGTGTTGTTGCCATAGCCAAGCCATGACTACGGCGATTGAATGCATGGCCCACCAGCCGTACTCCGGTTGCCATGTCATGAGACTATTTCTCGTGCCTGTGATCTATTCCTTGCCGTCACTGCAAATCTGGCAAGACGGCACTGTTCCCCGACGACACAGAGCCGATGACGAGCTGCGAGTGCTAGAGCGGGGATACCGAACAGTGTCACGCTCTCGACCTCGAATGCGACTAAAAATGGCACACACCCTGTGAAACACGTTGGCGCACTGCACCGCCAGCGGTCTGCTTCGAGGCGAAAGTACTCACTCCTACGCGGAGCACCCGAAGCTCTTGATTCAGCTCGTTGGTTAAAATTAAGCTGCCACTTCGGCTTTTCCTTGGGTATATAAGATCACCGGTAGTCGGTTTGTCCTCTTCGTTCGATCTGCTTCTTCTAACTCGTTCATTGTTCGGGATGAAGTTACAGAACCTCGCGATACCAGTTGCGCTCGTCCCATACGCACTGGGGTTTCCGCACCTAGCGAACTTCCCTGAATACCGCTCGCTCGCGGGCTTGTCTCCAGAAGAGGTTCGGGCTGTGGCGCGATCTTTTAGTAGCACCCCCGGTGCACAACCTCTTCCGCCTCCCATCAACGACACGTCCGCAAAGCTGGTCTATGACTCAGCCCACCCATTCCTGCCCGATCGACCAGGTGATATTCGTGGTCCCTGTCCGGGATTGAATACCCTTGCTTCTCACGGAGTAAGTGATCGGGGATCTCGGTGACGCGATTTACCCATGGATGTGTTTCTTTTGCAAAGTATCTCAAGCGTAACGGCGTGGCCACTCCGGCAGAGATCATCAATGCTGTCCAAGAGGGTGCGTGGATAATTGCACAGGAATCCTCATTCACAGTTCAAGCTGACACTGAACAGGTTTCAATATGGGATGGAACTTGGCTGCGTTCGTCACTTATGCGGTATGTCCGAGGTTATTCCGTCGTCTCGTTTTCCCTGATTAGTAATGGATGGATGGTGTTTGGAAATGGAGTAGGCATTTATTGTCGATGGGAACCATTTGACCAACTTGATGACCATTGGTGCAAACACGACTGCGGAGGGTGAACTCACTCCCGGGATTAACCTCCACGGCAACTTTGAAGGTAAACTTCATGCCCTTCTCCAAGGACAACGGACGTCCTTGGGTACTTGCGACAACCATGCGCTGATCACTATTGTCGATTCTCAATTCTAGGTGATGCTAGCACTACGCGCGATGATTACTACTTTGGCAATAACTGGAGTTTCAACGAGACCTTGTTCGACCAGGTAGGTACGATTTTACCACCCGTATTTATATTGCTCCATCCCCGTCACAGCTCGCCTATGCCGCCAACCTCGTCGGAGACGGCATGATCACCGTCGAATCCGCATCCCTGCAAAAGTCCCTCCGCATCAACGACTCCATCGCACGTAACCCGACTTTCACGTTCGACACCCCGCGCTACATCACCGCCTACGCAGAAACGACCTTTCCCCTCGCGTTTTTTGTGAGCAACCAAACGGTGGACACGACGATCAACGTCACGTTGGACGACGCGCGGAGCTTTTACGAGACGCACAAGTACCCTGACGGATTTTATCGTCGTCAGGGCACATATGACTTTACGCAGATCGGCATCATGTACGAGAAGATTTTCAGTTTGGTTCGCGTGTTGCCCGGTCGGAACGAGGGCGTGAACAATTATGTGCTGAATCCAGAGGACAACGGGAGCGTACGTCGCCGTTTTTTTGGCTGCGTCCCGACACGCCGGTGTGTTTTTCCCGTACTGATTTCTGCCTCTCCCTTCAAGTTGTGTTATGGGTACCAGCGACAGGTCAACGTGACAGCTGAGCTGTACCCTAACCCGACTCCAGAACTCGAGACCGCCATCAAGGCCAACTTGATCACGTTCTACCAGACGCTGGAAGACCCGAGCTGCGAACAACTTTTCCCATATGGACAGTAGGATAGACTAGATGTGCATGTGAGCGATGGTCGAGGTTCAGAGAGTGTACCCTTATGTATGCCACGGACGTAACCTCCTAATTCCCATTGGCCATGCTGGTTTCTTTCTTAGTTTTCAATGTCGATGTATCGGACGTTCATCTCAGCACGTATTCGGTGGCTTTTCATCACAGTATTCTAGCATAGATGTTTCTCCAAGGTATTATATGAGTGGTGATTTTACGCAAGGTAAACCCATCTAAAGAGCGCGGTCAATGCATCTACAGTTGCATTGTTCCATCGGCGCGTCCGTTTGGCCATGGGGCTATTAATTGTTGTAATCAATAATGCGACAACATCACAGTCGCGATTTCGCGAGGACAGCGTCCCCGAGCTGTCCACTCTTGTTGCCAAATCCGTCCGTCGACGGATGATCTGCGCCGGCGTTTGGTATGTCGGCAGGTTCGGTAGATGAGGCCGTGAACTCGCCTTCCTGGTCGCCCTTGTTTGCGGACAGACATATCTCTCTCATGTCTCGAAGGGCGTCTGCGACATGTTGAATAAAGAGACGTGTGGACGTCGTCGGACACGAATGCTTGGATTCGACGCAGAATTTAGCAGCGTGTGGGCCGATGAGGTCTATCCGGTGAATGCGCGAGATGACGGAAAGGGTCGCCGGCAGGAACGTCGTAGGAAGAAGATTGGGACAGTCCACATGAAGGGATCAAGCGCGGGTAGAATTGACATACAAGACGAGGCGGACTCGTGGTTAGCACCAGACGAGTGACGAAGGAAATAGACACTCACAGTTTATTCCATAGCCATCTTCGTACGATGAGCCAAACCTACGGGGACAAGATCGTCGTTAATAACGCATGGGAGCGTGCAATTGGGAGGCGACGCGCCAGAACGGCAGCCCCCTCATCATAGAAAGATGGGGTTGGCATGCGTACTCACCCAGTTCCTCTGAACCACCATCCTTCACTCAGACCACTCGTCGACAGCCGCCATTCTTGGCTTTTCTTGAAAATAGCATCCTCAAAGAGAGGAACACTCGTTCCTGAAACCGAAACAGGCTGGGACGTTGCCTTTCCGCGCTCAGTGGGATCTTGAGAAGAGGTATCTTGGCCAACATCTGACGAGGTTTCGCCAATGTCATCGAGCCACGCCCATTCATCGCCAAGGATACATCGTAGGCCAAGAAGATGTCGGTCGATCCCGCGGCCCATCATCGCTGAGCGAGTGAGTGAAGAATGAACTTTGAGAGCAGACTGGAGGAGAGGATAAAGATGAGGCGAAGGCTGTGGTGTACACCGTGCATGTGTCGTGTAAGAACATAGTCAGCGCAGGATGGACAATAATCGGATACAAGGAAATAGGCAAGATGGTTAGCGCGACAGAAAAACGATATCGTCAACGTCAACGTCATCTCACATCAACATTGAGTATACTCACATCACTCCGAGTCTGGTCCACACTTCTCCCCTTCCGCCCCGCGAGCGCCCTCAGAAAAGCATAACTCTCCATCGTAAATGAACGTATTGTCTCCGTACGTCCGTGCTGGAATACTCGGGTCATTGCTGTTTCGTATGCAGGAGTTGGTCGCTCGTGGATTCGAAAATATGCAAGCTGAAGCGCGAGCTGGACAAAGGCATCTGCCTGGTACGATGCTATTAGTGGGACAGTGAGTACTCTTAGTAAGCAAGGATGTGCTGGAGGCGATGTAACTCACACACTCGCTTCATCTCCTCGCCTCCCCACTCCTCGAAATAGGATACCAGGTGGTCCGAGTTCGAGGCCAGTGACCGTGCACGCTGTTTCGCAATCTCAATCGCCATCTGTATCGATGGCGAGGAGACAAAATTGAGCCGTGTCCAACGTGAGCCTGACCCAGCCTCTAGACCTTCCAATTTGCCCTCTCGATGGATGTTCTCAAATGGAACATTAGCCAAACCCCCAGATATGTTTGTCCCATTGGCCCCAGCGACTGCCCATTCACAAACTGCGCTTGGAACCAATGCATCCACTGGGGAATGTTCACCCATGGCACCCGCGCGTGTGCTAGGCTCGACAATAAGAGACAGAGGTTTGTCAAAGAAGCGGTTGAGTGCAGAAGGTGAGGAACGGATCGCACACTGGTGGGACAAGAGATCAGAGGGCATTGTCGACAAAGACCGGGATGAATGAGAGAGGGATGAGTCGGGACCATATTGATCGAAAGTAAGGCGGAGGTTTTCATCACGTTGGTCTGCAGGTACGGAAGGGGCGGGCCAGTGATCAAGGGAAACGACAAATAGAGATTGGTGTATAGCTTCGAGTGACTTTTTGTTTTGTGGAGAAATGGACAGCAGCATTGAGTAGTTCTGTACATGGGTTGGTTAAGCGACGTCAGACTGGCAGGAATGAAGAGGGGGCGTAGGTTCCTACCCGGGACCATTCATCTCTGTAATCTGCTGAGAGGACGCCAACTTCTACAGCCAACTCACCACTGCGCCGGCGATGTTGGACATCACCCACAACTGACCTCATACCACGCTCGATCTCGTCAACATGCAAGGGTGCACCGGTGGTTGGGTCTGCTACACGGAGTGCATAGTAATAATCATGTACTAGGACGGTGACTGTGGATGCCCAGGGTGAAGAGGGGGGCGCAGGAATGGTATGTGTGTCAGAAGGATGTTGAGGGAGACGGCAGAGATTGAATATTCGGGCAGTGCAATGTCTTAGCCACAGACCTGGTCAGTGGTACATAAGCAGAGGTGAAGAGGGAGGACATGGTGGTACCTGTCCGAGTGGTGTCTGGATAGAGTTCTTGTCTGATCCATCGCGAACATGAGCCAGAGAAATGGGAGTGGAGAAGATACACACGAGTGCATTCGGTGCTTGAAATCAAGGATGCCATGCACAAGACAGGCTGCTCTCCTGACTTGCCAAGGGGTGATTCCCTCTGCGGGGTTCGTGACCACTTCGGGTGGAATATCGGGGTCATTCACAAAGGTGAGCCACCAGTTTGAGTTCAAGAGGAGGGGTGCTCTCCACTCGAGGTAGGTCTTTTTCGTCCAAAAGTTGTCATCAAGCCAGTTGTGTGGAGAGACCTTGTCGAGTGCGCGAAGACGTGCCTGTGCGCGCCGTGCCGGGCCATTGAGGAAGGCATTGACGAGGGCTTGCTGTCGGGCATAGGCGCCGGCATAGGGGGGTCCGCCGCTGTGCTCGTCTGCGAGGAGGACTGGCTGGACGGAGCGAAGATAGCCGTCGAGTGTCCTTTTAATGTCTGGCACGGGCAGACGGGGCAGCTGCGACATCACTGACCGAAGCATACCACCGTGGGACACGTGATCTGTCGCGTTCTCATCCATGCCCGCTCATCAGCGCGTCCGAGATTGGATCACCCAGAACTACCAGAAACCAGCCATCGACCAAGTAAGTCTATCTTCCCCTCCTCGTCCCACCTGCCAACAATTCCATCAGGAATGGCTTGCAGACTGCTCAAACTGGATCTCGTCCGAGCTCAGCCTCGATCCGAACAGAGACTTTGACCAGTTCATCCAGCACGTCGAAGCACAGTTCCTTCAGTCTGATCTCGCCGACTCGACAGTGTCCGGGTCCGGTATCGATCCTCTTCTCGTCGCTTCCAACCCAAACGCAGCCCGTCCACGCCCACCCAGCGTTCGCCGCCCTGCTCGCCAAGCCCCTCGTCAGATAAAGACCACTGGCCCAACACCACTGCTCGTCGAAATCAAGAGCATCACAGAAATTGCACACTCTGCATTTAGCCTTCTGAACACGCACCAGACCCGTCTCGATCGGGCAGACTTGGGTCTAGCACAAGAAGAGAATGCCGAACAGCATCCCGACGAAGACGAGGGGCCTGTCCCCAGGTTCCCCCGCGGTATGCTCAGATTCGAGCTCTCCGACGGGTTAACTACCTTTAGGGCCATTGAGTTTAGGTCCCTCCCTCAGTTGGAGTTGGGCACGACACCTCTCGGGTATAAGGTGTGTCTCCTCTCAATCTCACCACAAACCCATTCATATCACTCCTGGTAGATGTTTCTTAAATACACACCTATACGAAATGGCATTGCCTTTCTAGAACCTACGAATGTCACCCTCAAAGGTTATAGGACCGAAGACCACGACATCAACAGCGAACAAGTTTTTCTGAGTTCACTCAGGAAACGGTTAGGGTATGTAAATCACGTCGTCACACCTAGCCCCTGAACTGACCTAGCTCACAGACGCCCGGATCCCCCACCCGAGGCGCCCGTTGCGGTTCAACCACGGGTAAATCCGCCTGACCAACTCGCACCAGCCCAGCCTGCACACCAACGTCAACCTCCACCCGTAGCGCAACCACCATCACCGCCCGCTGACATTGACGACATGTATGTAGACGATGACGTAGATCCCGATGTCCTACGCGAGATGGCCATGCAAATGGACGAGGCGGTCGACCAACAAGAGAATCAACGTGTTCGTACCCGCGCCTCGCCGCCTGCTAGACCCCCTTCGACGTCCAAAGAGAAGCCCGCCCCCAACTTAAACCCTAAACAAACCTTACGCCTTGGCACAACCGTTGCATCTTCCTCTCTCGAAGGCCCGTCTACTTCTTCCGCGGTCAAAACATCTCCTTACTTCACCGCCAACTCATCCGAATCTAAACCGATTCCCGACATCGGCCTCTCCCCCCGCCCTGCCCCGCCACGAAACCCGGAGCCCGATTTTGACATCACCTGGGACATCGATGATCCAGAGCCGTCTAAATCACCCGTCGAAGAACTTGGTTCTACATCTGCAAGGCCACCTTCGATTGCTCCGGCCAAACACGTCGCTCCTCCTGAAAAACGGCCTGCGTCTCCCGATCCTTACGACAACCTCTCATTTGATGTGGATGTGGATGAGTCATTCTTGGAACAGGTAGGGATGATTGAACGGGGTGCTCTATGCACGAGCACCAACAAAGGAAAAGGCAAGGACAAAGATACTGGAACGAAAGGCACGACGTCGTATAGCCGTCCGTGCGTAGCGCCAGCTAAGAAGACGCCGTCTGGTTCGGTGCCGGGTAGGAAACCTTTAGCTAAATACCCCATCCATCCTTCCGGCGCTGAACCCAGCATGAGGATTCAAGGTATTACAAAGAAGGCCAACAGTGCTTCGTCATTGAGCGATTCAACGGAATCTCCCATGCCCCAGTCCACTCAATCGTCGGGTCGTCGTCGCCTGCCCCGCGACCCGTCATTGATTGTTATCTCGTCAGAGGACGAAGCGCCAAAAGGTCACGGTACAGCCAAACCCCTCAATCTTGCTCGGAGACGTGCAAACAAAAGAAAGGAAATGAACCAGGATGAGGTCGCGGACTCGGATGTGATTGATATCTCCGACTAGGGTGTAAAATGTGTAAACAATAGTCCGATGAATCAAACTATCTTCATAGTGACAATGTGAGGTAAACGAGTAGTGTAACCTAAGAATCGTTAGGAAGAACCAACTGTCCTGACCTCGCTGCTTCTAGATACTCTTCTGCATATTCCAGGATGGAGTTGGCTATGCCAAACCGGATTCCGAGCCACGTCTGAAGATCTGATGGCTGGACATACTCGCGGTCAAGCTGGGACAGACGAATAAAGCCTCTTGCCCTGAGAGCGGGTCCAAACGGCGCGTAAGCAACTCCGTCTTGGTTCCGTTCTTCATGCCGATCGAGGTATGAAAACCAGCTGACAATGCCGGGGATCGATGCGAAGGGTATCGGCGAACTTGAACGTGACGTATTATGATGCGTTATTGCAGGGTGGGCATCATAATGCGATGGTGATGGTAAGTGGGGATGGATGTTAGCGGACAGGCTGGGTGGGTATAACGTTCCAGGTGTCCCGTAGCAAACCTGCACCGTTGCCTCACATGGTGGCACGACGATAACATAATAAGGGGGGTATCCATATGCGCCAGGAAACGTTGGGTGCCTCATTTGCATGGCGAAAGGCTGGACATTGGGCGATTGCGTACGCATCGTTGAAGTCTCAGTTGGCAGGTCCATTGGTTCCTCATCAATTGATATTAGTCCTCGTGTGATAGCGTCGACCGACCTTGATACCATACTTCGACATCAATGTCTTCCAGATGTCCATTTCCCCTTCTTTCTTGCTGAGTTGGCTGCTCGCCTGGGTCAGGGATCGTTCCATATGTGCGAAAGTGCGCGTGAATTCGTCTGACAGTGCGGGTAGACACGTCGAGGCACATGGCAATTTGCTCGTAATCTAGATCATCAAGTTCGGAGAGCCGTACAATGACCCATTGGATTTCCGGGCTGGATTTCCGACCTCGTGGCATGTCTGCAATGTGGTTTCGAGTGTTGAATGACAGGAAAGGAACACGAAACTTACTGGAACCAAAAGTCTCGGACTCGCCCCGAGGTTTCACAAGTTCCGAGTCGTTCCTCCTCCACCGGTCTACCCTGAAAACGATCCCTGGGCTCTTCCGAGTCGAATGGTACGTTGAAGATGCTACTTACGGTCATCCGAAAATGAGATATGTTTTTTTACATAAATTTCCCGTTAGCTCGAGTAATTTGAATGGGGAACATTCCGGGCATTCTGAAAGTGATTTGAATCAGACAGCTCCTGGTCGGCACCTGCGCACGAGAAGACATTTTCAGGGATTCGATCATTTGAGATCAACGTTCAACGCTCAGCGCTCGGCAGTGAGCCTGGGCCGGAGCCTGGTGGAGGTTCTCGCGCATACATTCTTGGCGGCAAACTTGCGTGGAGGTTCTTGGGCGCTTGAACCTTGGTGGAGGCCACGCGAAGCTCATCGCGAGCGAATGCATAGAACCTCACGTACTTGACACGCAGTTAGAAAAAATGGACGCATTACCTGACAGACACCCGTGAAGGCACCCATAGCGCACATTCGAGTTGTCGAATCTGTGTATGCGCGGCCCAGCTGGCACGGCGGTTTCTGGGTCCACCGTCAATGTCACCTCTAATCGGAGATAATCAGCGCATTGTTGTCACCGCAAAATATGAGCACTAGTTCTGAGAATATGCAGGCCGAGGGAACGATGTGGCGACCTCGGAGTCTCGGGCCCCGCATCTATCAGACGTCCTCTCAGCGGCGGTGTCACAGAAGAGTACCGCATATCACCTCAAATCGGTTGGAACTGGAAATGTACCTACTGTCCAGTGTCAGCGACCATTGCGGTGCTCACACTAATGTCGCTCGAGGCTGAACAAATGGACGCCGGGCCCACGACATTTGACTGCTAGGTGGTGCACGTGGCGTACGGTGAGCGGTCAGCGATGCGATTCTTCCTCATGGCAACCATCTGCATCATTGAACATTCGAACGTTCACTAACAAGTGTACCTTTAATTTTGGTTCAGGGGCCAGGGCGACCTCCGAAATGGAAAACTATCACATGCAATGCACGTTCGGAGAGAACAATTTTTAATTTCATTTCTTGAATTATCGTATCCAGGTCCTATAACGTGTCGCTATGTCGCTATGCATGGTAGCATATATGCGCTCAAGGCACTGAAACGGCGAACCGAACCTGCCAGTGGCCACTGGCGATTGATGACAACGGCCAACTCACCCTGTCCAAGCTTCGTCAAATAACACCATGATCGACGCCAATCCCTGCGATGGTGCATCCGCGAGCTATCGCAGTATTTATTCCATTGTTACAAGATGTCGACGAACCCTTTTGATATGCGTTTAGCACGCCGCGCACTCCGGCATTCCGCTCTCGCGACATTAATGGTACCAGAACTTGTTGTACTGTGCCCTCTTGGACATCACCGCCTTCATTACACCACAATTCATAGTTGAACGTGCGTGCCTGGAATGGAGGCACGCAGCATATCGAACAGCTTTTAAGGTACGTCCCTGGGTTACTGTATAACGTGCATCTGATAAGGTCCCGGAACTCCAGACAGGGGCATATATGACCCATAGCTACTTCACGCTTGTGGGCGGGCTTCGTCCTTCGTGACCGCGAGAGCTTGAAAGGGCTTAGTGTTGACAATACCCTGAATTACTTTGAGGAAAAAATAATTGCAAATCCGGTCGTCAATGTCAAGGAGATGATGGATAAGAGCAGCTCAGATGATCCAGCTAAATCTATCCTCATCGCTCAGCTGTCTTGGTTCGTTCTCCAGATCATCGTTCGGGGTGCGAACCACTTCGCTGTCACTCTGGGCACGCTGTGTATGGCCATCATCACGTTCCTTTTATTTTATTTTATTTGATGAGGCAAGCCAGGGGGCTCGATCGGCCCCATAAAAGTTCGCCTTTGTGATGACTACTTCTACTGGGAAAAAAAATGAAGAGGCAAATTCACTAATGACCGATAATGCTCGTATTTCAATGGTGATATCTGATCTTGTACTAAAGTTGCATGTTTTTAGAATGACGACTACATCGATCCTGGTAGAATATGGAGTAATCTGCTCCATCTCCCCGGGACGCTTGTTCCGGAGAACAGCGGCATTGGTACGAAGGAAACGGCACCACTTTTCATCGCTTTGGTACTTTTCGGTGCGTTGCACATCAAATAGACCGGGAGGTGGTTGAGGCTCATTGCGTCTCTCTTTGGTAATTGGCGTGAGCGGTTGGATTCTCGCTCTCTTTGTGATACATACGTTTGTCAACGAAAGGACATGGGTGCTCGTGTTCTTTGGAGATTCTTCCAACCCTGCCTTTTATTTTTCTTTGTAGGAATAGGTGCCTGCATGTTCTTTTACGATTCCTGTAGACCATATATGTGTGAGTGTGCCTAAAAACACAACGCCGAATAATTCCTCGCAACATTAATGCTAACGTAGTTGGTTGGTTACATGCGTGCATACGACCGAAGGTTTGACTAGGGGTAACACTCAACTCTACCCACGGTCTCCATTGAAAACTGCGATCCACAAACAGCTGAACATGCTTCATCCAAGGATTGCAACCTTGGACTTTTTCTTCTTCTTTGAGTTGCTGCTGAATGATCGCCAACTGTCCACGCGAGACTCTCTCGACTCTAACCACCGGATCACATTCAGACAAGCATTGGTGAGATCAAGATGTTGGGCTGCAGGAAGAACACTTACCCTCCCATGCCTTGTCTTCCTCCACCTTGCGTTTCTTGGCAGTAACTTCCTCTTCCTTTTTGCGTGCTTCCAGGCCCTCGTTGGCCAGGTTCATCTTTATCGCTCTGAGTGGTGTCAGTGATTTTATCGCAAGTAGACGTAGTCTACCACTGACCTCCTCCTCCGAACTTCCTCTTCGATCAGTACCTCTTTGATTTTCTCCTTGAGCATGATCCTCCATGGCGTCGTCAGGCCCTGGGCCTTCATCTTTGGATCGTCGGCCAGATTCTTTAGACGTGAATCATCGTCGGTGAGGTTTGGGGGTAGGGATAGGGCGCGGAGGAGGGTTGCACGGGCTGAAGCGATCGTTGCGTCAAGCTCCGTTCGCTTGTTGGTCTCAGACAGCTCAGCTTCGGCCTGGCAATAGATAGATAGGGTGTAAGCGCTGTCAGAGAGAATGGCTGTACGTGATGAGGAGCGTACCTTCTTCAGTAGGTCGAATGCATCTGGAGCACGCGGGTGGGGGGTCTTGTCAGGATGGATGACTGTGCATAGTAAAACGTACAGATGCGTGCAAGTTTTGGACACAACAGAGGACAGGTGAGTTGCGAAGATCAAACCAATCATATTTCGTCAGCGTGCTCTTGATACGATCACATAAATCAAGCTAGGGAGGATTGTGCTCACTGAGAGACAGCTGCCGATATTTGCGCTTTATATCCTCTGGCTTTGCGGTTTCGTCGAGGTCAAGGGTGTCATATGGACTGTAGAATGACACTGTCAGACATACTACTGTACGTGCAGGTGGGACGGCTCACTTTAGCTTGAATGCTTTGAGTATCCGCTCTACTTCGACCTCGCGTTGGAATGCCGACGCCTCTCTCGAGAGCAACTGCTCCAACTCCAAGTCAGCTGGTGTATTCGACGACGAAGCTCTGGACGATGAAGGTTGGGAATCTAGTTTACGCTTGGGAGTTTCTGACATCGTTTTGGATCGTTTTGGCGGTTGTCAAGCACACTAGCGTTTGGTGGAACCAAATGATCCCGCCGGCAAGTCACGTGCCACTACACCTCTGAATTGAACGAGCCGGAGAGCCGATCGTCACCGACATGTCGACCACGTTCAGAATATTAGCAAGGACCTCGCAGTCAAGCGCACGACATCCCGTCCACTGTTGGATGCGTAATCTTGTGTCGCAAACGCCGACTGGGCTACAGTTATGGCGTTCACGTTCACCGAATGTATTATCTAGACCCGCCAGGCTGATATCTCATGCTCCCATGTCCACTCACTCCACCCCCCCTCGGATGCCCCATTCCCACTTCGCTCGCCACAACCAAGCCCGTCAACAGCTCCATGCAACCCGGAACCGCAATCTGCTCATGTACGGTACTGCTGTCGTACGCGCTCTGGGATTTCTCTCCGTTTTTATAATTCATTTTCTCTTGTATAGGTTGTCTTAGGAGTAGGCGTGACATATGCGGCCGTGCCGCTTTACCGCATGTTCTGTGCGGCCACGGGGTTCGCTGGTACACCCACAGTCGTTTCTACATCATCCGGCCGTTTTGACCCTTCTCGACTTGTACCTGTCGAAGGAACGCGACGTATTCGCGTGCATTTCAATGCAGACCGTTCGGAAACACTACCTTGGAAATTCTTTCCGCAGCAAAAATTCGTCGACGTCTTGCTCGGTGAATCTAGTTTAGCATTCTACAAAGCCAAAAACCACAGTAAAAAGGATATCATCGGAATTGCAACATACAATGTGACTCCTGATCGGGTGTGTCATAAATCACCTTTCCGCGATACGAAGGCGCACTAACGAGACCTTGGTCATGTTGGCGGGCACGTCAGGTGGCGCCCTACTTTTCTAAAGTAGAGTGCTTCTGCTTCGAGGAGCAAAAACTCCTCGCAGATGAAGAAGTCGACATGCCTCTTCTCTTTTTCATAGACAAAGACATGCTCGAGGATCCTTCGTGTCGGAACATAGACGACGTTGTGTTGAGCTACACATTTTTCAGGTAGCCCGTCCGCACTGCCTGATGCATGGTGTTCTTGCTAACATAAACCCTTACTCGCCAGAGCTCGACGAAACGCTCAGGGACACCTCGAACCCGACGCAGCAGACGATGTGGTACAAAAATCGCTTGGGTTTGACAGTTATGAGCATGCCCCACGGGCGGAAGTACGGAGCTGAGAAAAGGTATTTTGGAGTGTGCAAATTGGTATACCCATCAATTACTAGCTTTAGTCGTGTCTTGAACTGGTCATTCAAGACCAAGCTTCACACCACGCTCTAGATGTGTGAATGTGTGGGACATCCCAAATTAATAACACGACCTGTCACAAGTCCCAGATTCGCTTGCAGATCATATCTAAACGATACGTGAACTGAACAGGGGATGACGCCAACGGGAGTCACTCTGGCCACTCACACCATTGGCGATGTACTCTGAGGCTGTCTCGCTGCTTAATCGATCGTGTAGCTGTCGTCCACCGCCACATGAAGGTGGATATCGATGGCTATGGGTGGAGGTGTCTAACTTGGACGTTTGTGTGATGGAGAATGTGCGATGCCAAGCTCAGACCGGATAGGAAGATCTTGGAGATTGCATTCATTGTGCCAATTGCGAAGAGACGGATATAATGGTGGTGAGAACGGGATGTTTAAAAGTGGCAGTCGTCGGGGTGTGCGGCGTTGGCCAGCGACGATCCTTTGAAGCTGGTCACCACTCGCTGAGTTGGTGCCAAAGTACGAGTTTGCTCTGGACTGATGTCCTCGCCGCTCATGACATCTTCGAGCCCACAGTGGGATAGTCGCAACCGCGGTTTTATCTCACCAGCCGAACTGCAGCAACTCAGACAGGCAAGCCCAGGCAGAGCCGTCGACATACACGACTTTCCAGCACGACCCCCCAACGACTCTTCCGCTCCCCCACAGGCACAAGATAACCCAAACGACAACCACCCACGGCCCATGCCTCCCCCACCTCAGTCTCATACCCGTACCTCCTCTTTCTTCTCCTTTCGCAGCAAACACCACCAGGAATCCCAACAAGATTCCTCTCCTAACGCTGCCCCATCTCCCCTTCACAACAGAAACCCCAGCAACCCAAACCGTACCCCGCCAACTGACTTTGGTGGCCCCGCACCCCAGATGGGTCAATCAAAGTCGCTCGGTCCAATGAGATCCCCAACAGACCAGCAATTGGACCAGCAGCAGCCGGCCGCGATCCGTCGGTCATCGTTAGCCGGTGGCCAGCCCTCCCCGACACCGCTTCACCCTGAAATTCGCTCTGTCGTCCAGTTGACCCTTGCCCATGCCCGCAAGGTGTACTTTTCCGGCCCCCTCGTGAAGCGCCTCGAGAGACAGCCAGATGGTCAGCGACCACTCAAGGATGATGGCTGGGTTGAAGTCTGGGCACAGCTCGGTGGGACAACCCTCAGTATATGGGACATGCGTGAGGTAGAAGAAGCGAATAAGCATGGCAGGGAGGTCCCCCCAACTTACTACAACACAACGGATGCCGTGCGTTTTCACCTTCCAATGGCTACGCGCTTGATTAAACCATGATCACAGTTCGTTCAAGTTCTCGGTTCGATCACTGTTCCCGCTACGGACGACCAGCCTGCGAAAAAATTCACAAATGTGCTTACCCTCAATACTGCTGGCTCAAATCTCTTGTTATTCAGTTGTCAATCAACTCCGGCTCTGATATCATGGGCGACCGCACTTCGGCTCTCTGCTTGGGAAAAGTCGCGGCTTGAGGAGATATACACGGCCCATCTGATACGAATAACTTTGCCTGGTGGTACGGTTTACTTCATTCAGCGCTGTCAAACATTCAAGTAACGAAATATTTTCATAGGCAGGGACACGCACCCCACTCTACAGCGCGGCCGCATGGAAGGCTGGGTACGCATTCGCGTCGCTGGGCAAACTGACTGGAAACGCTTGTGGTTGGTAGTGTCTGCCGCATCACAATCGGAGGCTCCTGCTGCACCATATGGTGACAATCGCAAGAAACGCATGTCCAGTCTCTTTTCGCGGGACCAGACTGAGGATCTGCCACCGCGTCCTGTACTGTCACTCTACGCGTCGTCGAAGCCGAAGGACAAGAAAAAGGCTCTACTGACGCTCAAGGAGGTGACTCAGGCGTTCGCGGTGTATCCCGAGCGCCCAGAGCTGATCAATCGGAGCACGTTGATGAAGCTGGAAGGTTTGCTTGGCGACGAAGAGACAGCAGGTGGTATGAGAGGTCGGGAAGGATGGTTGCTCGTCATGCCAGAGCTCGAGGCTGGAAACACACAGCCGTCAGAGATGTTGAAATGGCTTGTTGGTATGTGTTCTCGTCGTCATACGCATTCACCAGCTGACTTGGGTCTCAGCGCTCCATGATGCTTTTGAACTCTACGGACGACCTAAATCCTATACATGGGACCCTCGAGATCCAGTATCAATGATGTTCGCTTATCCCGTCGGGCCTGCTCGAGATGTAAGAGTCCCCTTGGTCCTCGTAAATTTTGTCTAAATGTGATTCAAGCTTCTCTTCCTGGACAGAGAGCTCGCAGAAACAACGGATCCAAGGGACGATCGCACGTCAACTATTCGCTCTCGTTTACTGAACGTATTGCACGAACGAATGCCTCAAATTGATCCTCAGTCACGACTGGGTGTTGCCCCTACCCTCGCTCCCTTGACCTTGGGGACAGAACCCTCTCAGCAACACCCTCTACCCGCACCTCCGGCTGCTCAGACGGTGGAACAATCCCTGCGACTTCCACAGTTACCCACCCTGAGCTTCGACAGCTCTTCCTCACAAGCTCAAGTTCAATCTCGTCCTGTCGATCCAACTATTGGCCGTGCACTGACACCTATCACGGAACTGAACAGTGCTCGTGAGACCCTGACCGAGTTGCCGCGCGCACCGGGCCCTTCCCTGTCAACTGACCAGTCTCACGGATCCCAGCAACACGCTTCAGAGTCAGATGAGAATGAGCCTCTTGCAAAGTTTATGGCAGGCGCTGTCTCCTTCATGAACGAGAATGGAGAGAGTGATTCAATACTTGGCCGACCTATCGCGTCAAGTCCCCCTCCCACAAGTGGAACGTCTCGCAAGCTCAGTGGGGACTCTTTTGGAAAGGGTACCGGTTCTCGTCCCGACTCGAAGCTGTCGCCAAGTGTAGAGAATGCTGTGACAAAATCACAAGAGACGTCTGGCTCCGGTGGAGGTGTTGCAGAAGTCATGGGAGTCAAGTTACCCTTTTCGCCATTGACTTCGCCCGAATCACCCTCGTTCTCGACGAATTCAAGCATGTCGTTGCGCTCACCAACTCCCGGAAACCAAGGACTTACCCACCAGTTGCCTGGATCTCCCGGCTCACCTGGGAAACCTCCTAGCTCCCCATCTTACTCGATTTTGACGTCCCCCCATTCCCTGTTTGAAAAGGATCTACCCTCTATCCAAGCTCTGCAGGCTACTCAACCCGTGTCCTCTCCACCCTCAAGGTTGCTGATGCGCAGCCCCTCGAGTACAGTTCCCCCTGTCCCTGATAAATTCATCTCACCGTCTCCACCGTCTCTGTCTTCAACACCCGCTTCAAAACTTACACCAGTACCCCCGCCGGCAGACCCCCAGAGTGTATTCACAGATGCACTTTTCTTCATGCAGCAACTCGATGAAAAGTCGGCCCCCCCTCGCCGCGTGCCCACGACTATCTCCGAAAATTCAGATTCTACTTCTATATCAGAACCTGGTCGGCCAGTGCACACACCTCTCTCAGGTGCAGCTTCTCTTTCCCAACCTGCACAAAGCGGCCCAGACCGCTCGCTTAGCGGTTCCCGGCTTGCAGTTGGCCGTAAACCTTCTGGTGCACGTGCTCTCACAGGTAGCGGCGCTAGCCGAGTACTAAATCAAGATGCCTCATCGGTTTCTTCGCCTGAGCACGAACAACTTCGCAGGCTACCGGACAGCGACACTGACACCATGTCCGACCACGCTGAACTCGAGGCTACGCCAGCACAGAAGAAGGTCCAGCTGGACGACGTGAACGTGGATGCGCTCGCTGCATTGGTGTTCTTAGACGCTGACGCGGCGTCCACTCCCGCACCCGCAAAACAACCCATGGCAAGCGCATCCGCAGAAGATGATGCAAGGCCACCCTCACGCCTTCAGCCATCACCACAACCAGCAGAGAGTTCGTCAGCTGCTGGGAGCTCAGAGAACGCCGGGCAGTACAAATCAACATTCGCACCATCAAAGCAGGCTGTGCAACGTAAGGCAAGATTACAGGCACAACAAGCGGCGCATCAGGCTGCCGTTCACAGGCCTGGGAGAGTGAATGGGAAGCGTGGGTCAACTGCGAGAGTATTAGGATGGAATGAAACCAGCGACGAGGACGAAGAGGAGGAGGAGGAAGAAGAAGAGGAAGAGGAAGAGGATGCCGATTCCGACGATGAGCCCTCGACTACAGGTAGCAAACAGCCTTCTCAAGTGTCCGTTCATGCACCCAATCCCGCGCCCGCGCCAATCGGTGGCGCGCCCATTCGACCTCTCCGGCCACAGAGTCGTACACAATCGCCAGCCGAGGTTGCGACCGCAACTGATGCTAACCCATTTGCTCAATTGCGGCACCCTCGTGGTCTTCCGCCTGTCCCGAGACCGCAAACGCAAGGTAAATTTAGTTTCCATTTCGTGATCTTTAGCTGATGAATGCAATCAGGTCCACCTGGCGCTCCCGATGACTACTTCGGCGGCACACCTCCTCAACGACGGTTCGTCAGTGATCAACGTTCACGGACGCCCGACGAAGGTGCTCCACCCCGTCGTCTTTCCGATTTCCCTCAGCAGCCAGCGCCGCGACACAGTATCTGGACGCAAGTGCTCGATTCTAGTCGTCAACCTGGAACGTATCAGTCACCTCCGGAGGCACCTCCCCAATCGCAGAGAGATACCTTTATACAACTCGACCCTGCGTCTCACAGCATGACCAAAGCATTCACGCCGCACGGCTTACTCTCTGCAGGCATGCAAGACAAACAAGACCGTTCTGCGAAACGACAGGAGGAAGTTGCGCGCGAGACTGGCGCATCTCTGATCAACGTTCCAAACAAACCTCCACCGCCCCAGACTGGCCTCCTTGGTGCAATCACTGCACATGAACGTGAACGCAAGCGTGAAGGTGGTGTCGGCGCAGCCTTGACGGAGCGCGAACGAGAGAAGAGACTTGCCGAAGACCGCCAGCGGAAACTGGATGATTTCCAACGTCAACAACTAGAGATGGCTCAGTCTAGCATGTTCGGCGGTCAATTCCCAATGGGCATGAATCCTATGATGGGAAATCCAATGATGAACCAGATGATGCCGATGAATCCGATGATGACTGGGGCCGGCTCCATGATGCCACCAGCCAACCCGATGATGACAGGAGGATTCATGGGGTACTCGAACATGATGCCTGGCTATGGTGGTCAACCGTACATGTTCGCGGCACAGCAGGCGGCCCAAGCAGCCTATCAACAAGCTATGATGGCATTCTCGAACGGTGGCGATGCTATGCGTGGTCCGGCACCTATAGCTCCCATGATGACAGGAGGTGGGATGGGTTTCGATCCTCGGATGTCGATGATGGGCATGCCGATGATGAGTCCCGGGATGCCGATGGGTGGCATGGGTGGCGGCATGGGTGGTGGTATGGGTGGTGGTATGGGTATGATG
>JBBPQP010000183.1:0-40505 GCA_038092555.1 Boletus subgraveolens | reverse complement strand
AAGTATCCTGTTGCACACCTTTGGAGCCTGGATGGTCAAATACCAGGTGGGTGTACTGCCTCAGCCCTTGGCAACCTTGCTAGGCCCACAGCAACCAGGATTTTAGTCAGATTACCTAGCAGTGTTCACTGTTATACATCATGTTGAACGGAATGAATGGCGAACTCTGATCCTGAGTTTCAGATACAGTAATTTAAATAATGGTACTTGGGTGTATTATGATCTACAAGTTCAGGTATTCAACATGTAATCAAATATCTGTACAAATCATTCAGAGCAAACAAGACAGTAAAAATGTTGTTGAACCTGCAAGTGCGACAGTCAACATCCTTGTAACTCAGGCACTTCATCATGTAGTACATACCAACATCTTAGCCCAGCTTAGGGGCCTTGCAAGAATGGGTAGAACATGTGATACAAGTGGGAGGAGAGTGTGACAGAGAATTGGAGCTGTCAGCATTTGATCTGGAGTTTGTGTTATCCTCAAAGTCTTCATTACCAGACTGAGGGCACTTTTGCCCATGGAATTGGTAATTGTACCATGCTTGATATTGCTCATGAGCAGTCAAGCCTGCTGCAGCTACCAGCCCAAGCTGAACAACTTTCCAATTGATGGAAAAGCAGATGTCAGTGTTTTCCAGCTCCTCCATGTCAGCAGCTGGATTGAGCTTTTGGAAGAATGAAACAATCAGGTCTCAAGCCTTTGACAACCCTGTTGTAATTGCCTTCATGACCCCCTTCATTTTAATAGAGGGAAAGAGGGACTTTCAATAATACTATGTTAGAAAAAGTCTGAGTGACCAAAAACATGACTTATGCCATGTGTCATATGTTCACTATCAATATTGATCATCTCAGTGCTGTCATTCTTCACCCAGACAAAATAGTCTGCCAACGTGATATTGCACCAGACATGGTTGGTGATGTCGACCGTTATTGACTGAGGCATAGTGATGCTGGTATGCTCCCTGAGACCCAGGAAGCTCTTAGCATTTCGGTATTGGTCTTCATCAGCGAATTGAGCCCATGCATTTGTCTTCTCCTTGGGGCTCTGGTAATCTGGGGTTTTTGTAACTATAATCACCACAACAAGCACCACTTCTAGATGTGCATCCATTTCTTTTTTTATTTTCATCCATAGGATTTTCCAGTCCTGGAAGAATGCACACTTGGCAAGGACTGGGATCTTGGGATCCTTGGGGTCAGAGAGGGATGCGAGCAGGAGGCTGATGTCAGGAGTGGTGGTATATTCATCCTTCAGTGACTGAAACGGAAGATTCATTTGATGCTAGCACACAGCATGTACCTATTGTACAGGAGGCTGCATACTACAGAGCTGAGATTTCCCTCAAGTCAGTTAGTGGCATCTCATGGATGGATCACAGCATTTCCACAATCAGAATGGTGTCACATGGGCGGTATGTTAACCTATAGCTGTGGGTAAGTGGTGTAAGCCCCATGTTGCCAGGGTCCAAAAACTTACTTTGGTTTTTTCTGGAAGCATCCCCTTTCTTGCACAAGGTAAGCAATCACTTTGTATTCTTCGATGCCAATCCCCTCAAAGAGGTGGCAAGTCTGGCATTATGATCAGTCTGGGGGGCTCTAAACTGATTTTTTTCATACCATGAATGCATTCATAGTGAATGTCCCCTTCTGATGCTCAGTATCTGGGCAGTTGGGCAATAGAAGACGCTTGATAAGTTTCTTGAATAAACCTTGATGGACGTGGGTTTTTATCTGTATTATATGAGAAAGTACACATACCTGAGTTCAAAACAGCTGTAGCAAACATTTGTGGTAAAGATTGAATGACTCTGTGGAATGTTTTGTCTGTCTCATTTTGTGGTAGAGTGTCAACATGCTGAGGTGATTTCTGCATTGCAGTTACTGCTGGGCAAAAATCAAGTTTATCAAGTTTGATAGTTGCATTGCCAGTGGGAGATCATAAGGACTGTCTAGCAGATTCTGTCTTGCAGTTCAGCAAAGCAGTTGTCTTGGCAGATAGTACAGTGGAAGTGGTAGCATTTTGTGTTGCTGGCCTCGCAATGCTAGTACCACTTGAACAGTGACAGAAGGAGTGACTTTTTATGGCAAGAGACATCTCGGGCTCAGCGGGGGGGTGGGGGATAGGTGCAAGTGCCATTTTTGACCCTTTCTGTCTTCAGGTATTAAAGACAATTCCAGTTGTGGGTGGCTAAAACAGGATCGACAGCAGTGCTTGGCCCACAATGTCCACTGAAAATCAATCAGATATGAAGATGGGAATTTGGACATATTGCTGCCAATAAACTGGAGTAGTTAGAACTCTGTCCTCCAACTCCCATCCAAAGCAATACTTTATTATTCATCTGTTTTGTAGACATCCTGGTCAAAAATCTTGCACAAATCCATCACTGTCTCAAAACTCACCTGGACTTTGTTGCCTAAGTAAATCAAGTATATAAATTTATATTATTTGCCTTCGCAAACATTCAAGTGTTTGAACAGAACAAGATCTGAACTGCTGGTTACAACAGGATGGAGCAGGGACCTACAGTTTAGTTATGCTGCATGAGTATTCACTCACATTTCCAAAACCTTCTTGAATATCTCAGATATACCTCAGGGATGGATGTCATTCATGTCGATGGTGGATACATGCTAGGAGAAAAGTTAGGATCAGGCTTACCTGGTGAGTGGTAGTAAGATTCCAAAGATGACAGTGTGGTTGATGAGTACTTCATCCAACCTGGATCAACTCAGGTGCAGTTCATTGTGCTCACTTAGCTGCTAGGTGCCACTGGACTACCTTGACCTCTGTGGTTTGGCAGAAAGAGATCCCATTGAGTGATGGCTCTTGAGAGCCTTGGGGAAATCCTTGGACAATCTTGTTCATGAATCCCCTCATGGTGCACCCAAGAGGTACTATGTTGCTCGGCTGGGCTTATAAATGGTTTGTGGACTGTTGAAGGGGCTTGAAGCATGTTGTATGCAGACTCAGTGACTAACCACCCTTACCCAAGGTTTCTTGTCTTGAACACATTCATTCATGGAACTTCATCCACCATGATATCAAGCCTCAGAACATTATAATGGCTGGGCAGGCCATTTGGAAAAAAACCAATTACTGCATAGTACTATGTAGTAGCTGTAGTAGCTGTAGTCCCTGTCATCTTCTCAAATCCATATAGTGCCATATACAATAGTAAGAGTGACCTCAAGTCACAAACCAGTAGCAAGCTGTAGAGCAGCCGAGCATGAACTATATTGCATTATGTAGTACTACATGGCACTACATAGCACAATACTACCACCACTACAATGGACTACATCACAGCCATCAAATATACTCACCTCAGTCCCCAATCCAGAGCCATGAAGACAATGAAGACAAAGAGGTACTTGATACCAACTCAACAACAACAACAAAGATGTTCTGACTGACAAGGGCACTCTGAATTGGACTTTGCCAGTGACATGGGATGGGAAGAGAGTGACAAGGTTGCAAGATGAGGACCACTGAGTCCCAGCCTGGCAGTCTGACTGCAGGTTGATCTCTCATATGCACGTGAATAGCCTAGAGGGAAAAGTGATGAGGATCATCCATAATTGGGGCCAGCACGGCCTAGGTCCTTGTGGAAACTTCCAGGAAGGATCTTCAACATGTACTCAGTACCAAATGCACCATACACAGCATTGTATGGAGTGCTATCAATGATATCGATATCCTGCCAGCAAGTGAGCAATCATCCCATATATGTGACAAACAGAACTTGAATAATATACTATACCCTGATCTTGTACTGATTCACAAGATGGTTGTTGAATGTGTGCAACAGTTCCAAAGCAGTGGGGTCTGTGCTAATTTGCACAAATTGAGCCTGTAACCAATTGAAAGGCAGATACAGGGTGGTGTCTTCCAGGGTCGGCCGTCATGGACTTCATTGCACTAGAAGCAGTATACCAACACAGTGTGCAGGTCCCAGAGGTTGTATTTGTTTTCATCAGTCTGGCATTAGGATTATTTGCTGACAAGCCTACTAAAAACATGTCACAGAAGATAATGGAGCCTGCTACTAGTGTGTTGTC
The DNA here is from genome assembly GCA_038092555.1 of Boletus subgraveolens. Classification (NCBI taxonomy): domain Eukaryota; kingdom Fungi; phylum Basidiomycota; class Agaricomycetes; order Boletales; family Boletaceae; genus Boletus; species Boletus subgraveolens. The sequence goes on along the minus strand of JBBPQP010000183.1, from coordinate 36,437 downwards.
AAAAAAGCTTGTAGTGTCTCTCCACCTGTAATATGGATGTTAACATGTTGATAGAGCATATGTGAACAGACTTCACCTGAAAGAGATGGTGTCTGCCATGGAAATAAAAAAGGGTGTGGGATAATGTCTGAGATGCTTGTGCTGGTTGTCATTCACATTGATTGAGACTCAGAGCAATGAAGAGAAGTAAGTGGAAGGCAGCCTCCGGGGCTTTCATCAGTTCAGTCACAGATTGGTCATGGTGTCATGAGCATGGAACAAAAGCAGTGAACCTTCAAAATGTTCATGACAGTATTATTGCGGACAAGTAGATAATATTATTGTGAGCAGCACTGCAGGGGTCCTCAAATCTCAATTTTGCTGTCATCTCAATCTCTTTGAGAAATGTCATGCATTTTCACATGCCACATCTACAAGACAACAAGTTGAGCAGGCCCAGAACAGATATTGATTTGGATGGTTCAGATAATATCAAAATAACCCTGTTGGGGTGAACATGGTACATTTTCTGGGGCCCACTGGTGGGGCTGGGCGAGAGTGGCAAAATATCCAAATGAATAAGTATTCTTCAGAGCATAGCAATTTTCCAGACTGTGCTGTGTTCGCTGGATATGGTCCCCAAAGTACCATATATGGTGAAGTGACAAGCATGCTGTGTCGGTGGCAGACAACAAAAATGATACTCTGAAAACCATTGTGTGGCAAGTTTTGTTATGACAACATCTTGCCAAAATCCCAATTCTTCTCAGCTCACTGTCCAAATTACCATGTCTTCTGATTCAAGTCAGCAAGAACTCTACATGTATGCTGCAAGGCTTCTCAGGGTGATCAATAGCCCTTGAGTTGAAGACCATTCCAAGCAGAGGGAATGGATTCTTTTGCTCGCCAAAGAAGTGGTAAGCACATCAAATTTATTTCATATTACTGACTCAGCACCCAACAGGAAAAAGCCTAAAAAGGTTTCATGCACCCCTCATCCAGCAAAGTATGCATTCCATGCATTGTGATGGAGCTTGCAGCAAAGCTCCACCTCAAGTCAGTAGACAAGATCTCATTTGGTGAAGTCGTGGGCAAGGACCCCATCATCAATCAGTTCATCACAGAGTTACAATGGAAGGGACAGATAAACAGCAACTCCAGTATCCCTGTGAACATCAACATCAGCAAGTCATCAACACACTGGTGGAAAAAATTCAATCCTGCTCCCATTTCATCCACCACTACTGTGACCTCCATCCCACCTGCCACTGCCACTGCCATCCCAACTTCTTCAGCCATTGTCACAGAAAAAATACAGTGCACAAGCCATCCGATGGTCATTTTGCCACTGGTTGGTTCCTGGCACTGGGTGAGTAACCTTAAATGTTCTGCATCACATGAACTCGGCAAGGACAGGGAAAACACTGGAGCACCACAGGAGTCAGAGGTATCATCGCGGATAAAATTGAAATGGTGAAGAGTGGAAGGTACAGACATGCCGAAAACGATTGTGGAGCTATTTTTCAACCTGGTGAGTAATCATTTATCCACACAAATGATCACACTAACACAAAGCCAGAAATGTGTGTATTTCCGGGCAAAGGGCTTGAGCTGCATGGTAAGCACCACTCCCAGCAGCAAAATCAAGCCATGCACAGTTTGCTTGTCCAGAAAGTCCAAGTGCAGTGTCTTGGACAATCTCCCTGACATTGTCAACTGTAAAGGCAACATCATCCATCCAGCAAAGACATGGAGAGAGCTCCTTTCCCAACCCAAAAGGAGTCATGAGCCAGCACCCTATAAGTCTCAGGCAAAAGTAAAGTCCAAGATGAAGATGGCAATGAAGATCAAACAGAAGGCCCAGGAGACAGATGATGAGATAGATGATAATGATGAAAAGGACACAGATCCTGAGGTGGACTGCCAGGGTGACAGTGATCATGAGTGTATCCTGGAAGGTGAAACTGGGATGATAAGCAATGCATTCACTCCTTCATCCAAGGTTATTGACTGTACTGTTAGATTGGGATTGGAGTTGCTGGCCCATCCAAGTCCAAGTCAGTCACTGTGACAGCAGTACGTCAGGTCCCCACAGTATGATACTAAATCTGACTGAATCATTAGACAGAAGTTGAGGTTCCAAACATCATGGACATTGACCCATCTGCTGAAACTGTCAGTGACTCAGTCGACACACTAGTTGCCAGTCTTGAAGTCACTCTTGCAGAGATGAGCATGCAGAAGGATAAGGCAGAGAAACAACTGTGGCAACAATTCAAAATGATTGCCAAGCTCAATAACAAATTCAAGTTGGGAATGCTTTTGTTGCATTGGTGTCACCCTAACAACCTTGAGACACAGATAGCCAGATTGCAGACAGCAATCCTCAAGAACATTGAAGCTCATGATTGCTTGTGTGCTGAGGTTGCTGAACTCTGTGAACAATCAGCACCTATGGAGGACCGACTTGTTGTGCTATCCAGGAAGGTTCAGGGAAATAACTGATTAGTATAGTAGTTAGTAGTCACATCTAAGTTGTAAATCATGCCCAGCACTTGCAAAGCACTTGTATGTCTTCTAAGGCTGAAAATCTGAACTGTACAACTATTCCCACCATAGCTTTTTATATGCTGGGCTGCCATGGTTCTCACATATGCCAACCTTGTCAGAATGAATTTTTTTTTCATGTTAGTCACAACTTACAAGTGACAAGCATACTAAATGAGGGCATGAGTATCAGGGAAACAGAAGCCACACCATTGGTACAAGGCAGGTAAAATGTTATCCCTCCAAGGGTGGATCTGTTGCAGGATTCTGCCCTTCATTGCCATTCGTCATAGGATTCCATATTAGGGTTCCATGATTCACTTTGCCTTTGTCTCCAGGAATATAGCTCTGATGGGTGTGTGAAATTATACAGCAGCATTTCAACTACATGTGCCTGTAATAGTTGGTGCCACAGCCAGTGAGAACGAATGCACAGGGTTTCCTCCATAATGTCGCAGACTTACACAAGGCTGAACAATGGCATTGTTTAATCACAATTAAAATTTCACTGTTTCTCAAATTGAATGTTCTTCTTTGCCAACATTACATAATATAATTGCTGCAAACTTAAATGAAGCTCAGCTGTTCAGGCCATTTCCCAGCCCCATGCCTTCTTTATCTGAGTAAGTCGCATCACTTTTGACGAAGCAGTCTGTTATGGTTGAGGAGACCCCACATCAATTTCTTTGTTCTCCTCTTCCTCCTTGTCTCCTGACTCCTATCCCTTCATTGGTTATGCCCCCCTCCCATCTCAACCACCCCAGCTCTTCCATCTTCACCAAGATCTTCCACAATCTCTGAGATTACCAGATCCCCACCTCCACCTGGGCTGACCTCTTAGATGAGTCCCTATTCAAGGGATAAGGCTGCACCTCATCACCTCTGGGTCCTTCCATCATCTTCATCACCTCTCAGGATTCTCCTTTTCTTCTATGACTTGTACTTATTCATTCTGACTCACATAAACACTGCCCTCCTACATAGCCTTCTCTTATAGGTTATGCGTTTTCCCTTTCATCCTGTTTGTTTACCTCACGTGCTATGCGATGTGATGCACCATTCCCTTATTTATCTTTAGGGCTCCAACTTCTGCTCTAAAGTACCTGCTATATATATTAGGGCGCCACTTGTACCTATCTCTTCCCTTAACCTTGATATATACTTCTTTGTGTTGTCAACTCATTCCTCAAGATCCCCCCCCCTCATGCCTCACCTCACCACTGCCTTATTCTCCCCTCTACTCACTCTGGGCCAGCCCCAGTACTGTTGACTTCAGTCAAGCCATTCACTCTTAACTCCTTTGGAGTTGACTTAGAGTAGGAACGAGATGACACATTCAGAAACATGTACCATTGTTACATTGGTCATAACACAGTCCCTGACCTTTTTTAGGCAAATACAGGCACTGCAAAGGAAATTGGCAGTGGCGAAGAAGAGATGTGCCACACTTAAGTCTGCTGTTGCTGAAGCTTGTGACCTGGTATTTAGGTTGATTGAGAAGAAAGCCCAGTGCACTACTGGACCAGATGTCAGTGAGGAGTTGGAGTGAGCTTATCAGCTCCTTCAGATATTCACCAAGATGTCACAGTTGCTGCAAGATGGTAACGTCAAAATGCAGAGTGAGCTGGCCGAATTTGAAGCTTGCACTGAAGCTCAGCAACATAATATATGAGAGCTTTACCAGCAAGCAAAAGCATTCATGGAGGCTCCAAGCTACACATTTCCAGGGTCAGCTGGGGAGGCATACAACTTTGGGTTGTTGAGTGGCTTGGTTGGAGCCACTGGATGGAATTTCGAGCAAACAGCATAGCATATAGCAATTAAGCCATAATCACTCTCCTTTCTTAATAATATCATTCATTACACTTAAAATAGTTCTCACCACAGTTGTTAATGCTTATAAATTCAATTATTCTGACACTGCTTGGCAATTGCCTCCATAAGAAATGCCAAATGTTGCTGAACCACTCTGAGTCACCCAAGTACATTTAGCTCAAGATATACAACAAGTCATGTCCACTCAATTCACTGAAGCTCAAGGAAAAATTTACTCCCATGCTGCTCGGATGATCGAGGCAATGAAGAACCCAAGAGTCAAGAGAGTCAACAAGAGAGAATGGATATACTTACTCACCGGGGAAGTGGTAAGGTAGATGATCACATGTTTCTTGCTGCTCAAAATGTCTTCCACAGACCTCAGCAAGACAATATTTCCATGGATCTATTCAGATTCCTTGTATCATTAGCGAGATGGCAACAAAATTCCAAATGTCATTCAAAGAAATCATAACCTTGGGCCAAATATTTGGCAAGAATGAAGTTGTGAACCAGTTTCTTGGCAAGGTGAGATGGAAGAAAAATGTTGTAAGCAACTCCACCACACATTGGTGGAAGAGATTCCAACCAACCCTCCTCTTATCAGTGGGACCAAAAGGCCATCTGAGGATCTTGTGAATAACAAACTTGGTGAAACAACAGCAGCAAAAGGGAGCCATGAGGATGTCAAGGAGACTGCAGGTGTGAGGCAGACAAAACAGTGAAAGGTATCAACAGGTGAGAGAGTGCTGTTTTACAGTCCGGTAAGTCACACAAATGTTCACTATCACTTGTATACTAATGCAATGCAGTGATGTAAATCTTGTGAATCAAGAGATCTCCTGTATACCACTCACATGACCACCAACCACAAAAAATTCAAGACTTGTGGTCCTTGTGCCCATTGCAAGATAAAGTGTAATGTCATTCAGGACCTTCCAGGGATCATTGACAGCAACAGCAATATTATCTATGAAGCTGGAAGCTGGGCTGACATTGCTTCATGATACAATATGGCTGTCCAGTGCAAACCAGGAGATGGCAGAGGGGATGTTGAGGTGAAGGCAAAGGTCCTTAAAGTGACAGTGAAAGATAAGCATAAAGACCAAGCCACTGAGTGAGAGGAGGGCAAAGATAACTGGGCCACTGAGCCTGCACCTGAACCTGACCCGGTAAGTATTATATATATTGGTATTTGAATTCACTACTAATGAGTATCATTGCTAGACTTCTGTTTCTGGGCCATCCAAGGTGAAAGGAAGAAGGGAATTAGTGGCAAAGGTAAGTGGCTCACAAGACACATTACTCATATTGACCAATCACTATCTAGATACAGTTGGTGTTACAAGTCGTCATTGTATCTACTCTTTTCTTCTTTTCCTAGACTACCTATGCCTCTCATTTGTCATCTACAGGCAGCCTTGTTCAAACACTGTCACTGCCTAGTTATTTTCTTTTCTTTTCTTTGCTGACCTAATCTACACTTTCTATCTCCTTCCATGATATTCCATCATCAGTCAGCATCTTCTTACCAATCATTCTTTCTCCTTCTATGAAGTTCTATTTTCTTCTATTTGTCCTTTCATTCTTGATTCATATTTAAATCCTCGTAGTTCTACTTCTATCCCTAAGTTAGACCTACTCAGTATAACCACATCTTTGTCCTTGAACCTCAGTTCTCTAAGTTGTCGTTGTACTTCTGAGTCAATGCTCCTCATTTACCCTTGTTGTCGTAGAAGTCCTGTGACTTCTCCATCCTAGTGGAAGTCCCACAGGATCATTTACCCTAGCTGTTGTAGAAGTCCTATAACTCCCAAGTCCTATGGTTAAAACCCCAGAAAGACCGAGTCTATTACTATCCCTACCTGGGCTAGTTGTAACAAAAGGTCTAATTTTGCCTGAAGCTACCGCCGTTGTAGTCTTCCACCATTCCCTCTCAACTTCCTCCCTCAACCTCTCGCTGGTGGTGTGGACCTCCAGGCAAAGACTCTGAACCATCGAACTCTGAACAGGGAGAACCATTTCCTGACTCCAACCCTGACCTCACACTTCCATCCTTCAAAGATCAAGACAAGACTTTAGATCTCTCTCATAATCTTTCCTCATCATTACACCTCCCTCAACAACTGACCCCACCATCCCCTACTCTCACGACCTCTAGACTCCTCTTCTCCATTCCACCTCCCACTCCCCCACTCCTGCCTCCACCACCCCCACCACCATTCTCTCAAGCCCCTCCCTTTTCACAGATTCCACCGCCAACTATGTCCCACAAACCCACCGAACTCAGCATCACCACCCCTGAGAAATACGACAGCTCCTTGGAGACCACCCTTCAATGGCTCCACACCGTCCAGTTTTATCTCCATGTAAACAAAGACACCTACAAGGACAACAATAAACAAGTTGCCTTCACTCTCTCTTACATGACCTCCGGACCTGCCCTTACCTGGGCAACCACCTTCCAAACCAAATGCATCACCAGGACCACTATCAGCCTGGGAACCTTTGCTGATTTTATCACTGAATTCAAGAAATCCTTCAAACACAAAGATATCACTGGCAATGCCATCGCCTGGCTCTCCACCCAGAGGATGACCAAGGGAAAGAACAGAGTCTTCTCCCCTTCGTTAAACCAATACGTCTCCAAATTCCAGAACTATGCTGGAAGAGCAGGAATCACACTGGAATTCCCCCTTCCCTCATGAAAAGGATCATGACTATGGACACCATCTCCTCCACCATCACTAAATGGTATGCCAAAGCCACTCACTTCCAAACTCAGTGGGAGCGAGCCAACAAGATTGCTCGATGAAGCTCCAAGCCTTACCAGACGACCTATCATTCCTTTTCCTCAATATCCTTCCCTTCAAAACTGAAAGATCCCAACGCCATGGACGTCAATATAATCAAAGTATCTAAGCTCACCCCCAATGAACGGAAGAGATGTATCAAAAAGAAGCTATGTTTCTGATGCCGAAAACCCAGCCATCTCAGCAGTGCCTGTACCACCTTTCCAAAGAAACCATTCGAGAAGAAAATCCAACAAGTAGTCAAAGAAAGGGGAACCCTTCCTAAACTCGAAGATGTCGAAGAAGATGACGACAAAGCAAACATCAGAAGAATCTCTTTCTCAAACATGGATTTTTAAATAGGAAAACCCAGTCGACGCAGGCTTTCCCTCCTTCTTTGTATGCTGTAACTGTACAATCTATGATGAAATCTATGCAGATCTCTGTTCAACTCATTGTACCATCACACACCCTTCAAACTGTCGAATCCTCCACCCTCATAGACAGTGGTGCAGATATCTCCTGTATTGACTGGGACTTTGTCAATAAACACTGACTTTCCCTTGCAAAACTAAAAGAACCCCTATGTGCCAGGAATGCTGATTCTTCCCATAATAAGAACAGCAATATAAGATTCACCTGTGAACTCTTCACCTCCTTCAATGGGATCATCCACTGAGTAACCTTCTATGTTATGGCCTATGGCCAACAAGACCTAATCCTTGGGCTTCCCTGGTTAAAGTCTGCCAACCCCACTAGACTGGTCCACCCAGACCCTCCTCATCAAAGAATCCACCAACCAATCCAACGACCTCTACCTAATTCACTCCTCCAACTCCAAACGACACAACTCAGTCTATTATAAACCCCCTCCTCAGCAACCATGCCATGTTAATATTAATTTTGTCTCAAACTACCACCTCAAAGGATACCTCCAACGAGAAACTGAAAAACAATTCATCAACTGTGCCCTCGATAACAGGGCTGTCCAACAGATCATCCATTGTGATAACTGTTTCATTCCTAGAGGCTCCCCCCTCATCACCAAACTAACCACTGCTACCAAACTCGCCATGGAAGCCAAGAAAGCTAAACCCAAGCCTGTCCTTCCCCCAAAATACCAACAATTTGCCCCCATCTTCTCCAAAGAAGCCACTGACCATGTTCCCCCCTCTCATCTTTATGACCATGAAATCAACCTCAATGAGACTTTCTCCCTGAAAGTAGGGAAAGCCTACCCTCTCTCCCCTGACGAACAACAGGCCACAGAAACCTTCCTGGCTAAAAATCTCACATCTGGAAAGATCTGTCCTTCCAATTCTCCCCAAGCTGCCCCCTCCTCCTTCGTAAAAAAGAAGAATGGAGACCTCCGTCCCTGTTAGGACTATAGGTACCTGAATGAACACACCATCCAAGATGCCTACCCCCTCCCTCTCATCTCCAACCTCATGGACAAACTACACAGCGCCAAGGTCTTCACCAAATTCGATGTCTGATGGGGATACAACAATGTCCAGATCAAAGATGGTCACCAGTGGAAAGCTGCCTTCATCACTCATAAAGGCCTCTATGAACCCACCGTGATGTTCTTCGGCCTCACCAACTCTCCTGCCACCTTTCAAAGGTTCATGAACAACTCCTTCCAAGATATGATCGCCAAAGGATGGCTTGTCATTTACATGGATGACCTCCTCATCTTCTCCCCTGACCACCAAACACATGAAAAATGAACCAAACGCATTCTTGAATGAATGATGGAGCTTGATCTCCATCTCAAACTTGAAAAATGCACCTTTGCCACTGACAAGATGGAATACCTCAGAATGATTGTTAAGCCAGGCAAACTTGCCATGGACCCTGTAAAACTCGATGGGATCGCCAAATGGCCCATCCCTACCAAGGTCAAAGATGTGCAATCCTTCCTAGGGTTCACCAACTTCTACCATCAATTCATTCCCGATTACTCCAATATCGCCCATCCCCTCATTGACCTCACCAAGAAAAATCTTCCTTGGAACTGGTCTCTCTCTTGTCAGAAAGCTTTTAATGACCTGAAAACCCTCTTCCTTTTGAAACCTGTCCTCCACCTTCCCGACCTCTCCACCCCCTTTGCCATTGCCACTGATGCCTCCAAATTTGCCTCTGGGGCGATCCTCCTACAAACCAACCCCAATGGGGGTTGGCATCCCTGCTCCTACCTCTCCCAATCATTCTCCCCTGTGGAATGAAACTATGACATCTATGCCCAAGAGCTCCTTGCAGTCATCCGCGCCCTGAAATCCTGGCAACATTATCTCCATGGATCCTCTTTCCCCATCCAAGTCTTTACCAATCACAAAAACCTCACCTACTTCCGCCAACCACAAAACCTTAATTGACAACAAGCCAGATGGCTTCTTGACCTTGCTGACTTCACTTTCAAGATGATCCATGTCCCTGGATGACTACTTGCCAGACCCGATGCCCTGACCTCCTACCCCCTGACTCTTCTGACAATGACAGCATTACTCTCCTTCTCCCATCCCTTTTCGTCAACATTATCAACTCCGCTCTCCACAATCGTGTAGCCAAATCATTGGCCTCTGACCCCCTCATCCTCCAAGCCCTCCAATCCATGGATGGAGACATTTCCCCTGCATTCCATTCCTGACTCTCTGACTGGCAACACCTTGATGGTGTTCTTACTTACCAAGGATGTATCTACATCCCTGCCAATGATTCCCTCCACCACTCCATCTTGGAATGATGCCATGATCACAAGACTGCTGGCCACCCCAGCTACCAGAAAACCAGACAACTTGTTGCCACTGACTACTGGTGGCCCAGCCTCACCTCTTATGTCAGGAAATATGTTGAAGGTTGCGCCACCTGTCAACAAAACAAAACCAATACTCATCCCACCATACCACCACTCTCCCCCATAAAATCCACCTGCACCTGACCCTTCTAGCAAATCTCCTGTGACTTAATCACCGGCTTACCCCTCCCTGGGGGATTTGATACCCTTTTGGTCATGGTCGACCATGGGCTTATTCTCTGCCCCACTAAGAATACCATCACCACTGAATGAATTGCTTCCCTCTTTTTCCACAAAATCTACCTCTGCTTCGGACTTTTTGACAAGGTAATCTCCGATTGTGGACCACAATTCACCTCTTCCTTCACAAAAGAACTCGGAAAACTCCTAAATTACGACCTTTCCCTCTCTACCACCTACCACCCTCAATCTGACAGAGAAACTGAATGAGTCAACCAGGAGATCGAAACCTACCTTCAGATCTTCTGCAGAAATCACCCCTCCTCCTGGTCAGATTCTATTTCCCATGCTGAATTCGCACACAATCATTGCCCTCATTCCATTACCAATCAATCCCCGTTCTATCTCATGATGGAATATGAACCTCATGCCCTTCCTTCGGTCCTCCCCAAAACCCACCTTCCTGCCGTTGAATCCAGAATCAAGCAACTTACTGCCACCTGAGACGAAGCTCTAGCCTCTCACAAACTCACTCACCAAGTAATGGCATCCCATACCCGACAACACTTCTCCCCATTCAAGAAAGGAGACAAGGTCTGGCTAGAAGCTAGAAATCTGAAAAGATCTGTCGTCAACCTGAAGTTTGCCCCTAAATGAGAAGGATCCTTCACCATCACCAAAGTCCTATCTCCCATAACCTACCAACTCCAACTCCCCAAAATGTGGAAAATCCACCCCATCTTCCATGCTTCTCTCCTATCTCCTTATTGCAAGAACCCCATGCATGGACCCAATTTCTCCACTCCACCACCTGACCTCATTGGAGGAGAAGAAGAATATGAAATTGACCATATCTTATGCCACAGGGGAAACCCATCTTCCCGTTCCTTCCTGATCTGATGGAAAGAATACTCCACCGAGAAAGATTCCTGGGTTCCTGAATGGGACTTGAAACATGCAAAGTCCGCTCTCCTCGATTATAAAAACTGTCACCCCACCACATTCCCTCCTTCTCCATCCTCTTGATAAAACCCAATTTACCAACTATGCCCTGCACCAACTGCCCCTCTGGCTCTCCACCTCCTGTCTCTGTCTCTGTTTCTTCCCCTTCTTCTATTACTTACTCTTCTATCATTGTTGATGACATCTCCTGTCCCATTACCCCCATTTCCAATCCTGAACCCACAGTATGGCTCCCCACCGTCGAAAGACCTTCCTCCCCAAAAGAACCTGTCCACCTCATCCCTATCCTATCCATCAATGTTCCCTTGGCAGCCCACAGAATGAGAGACGATCTTCCCAACACTGAAGTAGTTGAACAAATTTCCTCCTTCATCAGTAAATCTAGACTCACCCTCCCCATCTCTTCTCACCTCAACCTCTCTTCTCCCCTGTATGCCCTGTATCAAGCCTTCCTCCAAAATAAAAGACTTCGGCTATTCCATGTCCAACCCACTTCCACCACCAAACTCACCCTTCACGCCACTATCTTCTCTAACGTTCACCAATGACTCAGAGGTTCCCTCATCATCACCATGCACCAACTAGGCATGGATGAGTTCCTTATCAATCTAGATAGGTATTGCGAGAAACAGGTCACTATCAGAAGGGAAATAAGAGAGGCCACCAATCTCATCATTCGTACCCTCTTAGCCTCCTCTTCTCCTCTTGACCCCAAAGAAGAATGCATCCTGGAAAGGACTGAAGCATACTGGACTGGGGCCAAAGGATCTCTCTCTCTCCCCACCACCTATCTCCGATACGCTGAAACCTGTCAGCAATGTCACTGTCTTGGCCATTATAGAATTGGCTGCCACTCCTATCAATGCCCCATCTGTCTTATTTGGGGACCTGGTCATACCATCGCTCATTGTCCCCTATGACACCTACCTCATTCTCCCTCCACTTCCCCATCTTCCCAAGGATCTCATTCTTTGTGTGGATCTCACCGATCCTTCTCCTCCAGGAGTTCTATACATCCTGTTCCCCAACCAAGGATGAGGACTATCCAACCTCATTGTCCCCCTTCTCCCCCTCGTTCCCAATCTCCAATTGACCATGGAGATGACCTTTATGATGAATCTGCCTGGGGAAACATCACAGGTTCTCCTGGACCTTCCTCTCACGACTTCTTTTGAAAGATCTTTGTTGATGACTCAGAATCTACTAAAGGGGTAATGTTACAAGTTGTCATCATATCTACTCTTTTCTTCTTTTCCTAGACTATCTATGCCTCTCATTTGTCATCTACAGGCAGCCTTGTTCAAACACTGTCGCTGCCTAGTTATTTTCTTTTCTTTTCTTTGCTGACCTAATCTACACCTTCCATCTCCTTCCATGATATTCCATCATCAGTCAGCATCTTCTTACCAATCATTCTTTCTCCTTCTATGAAGTTCTATTTTCTTCTATTTGTCCTTTCATTCTTGATTCATATTTAAATCCTTGTAGTTCTACTTCTATCCCTAAGTTAGACCTACTTGGTATAACCACATCTTTGTCCTTGAACCTCAGTTCTCTAAGTCATCGTTGTACTTCTGAGTTAATGCTCCTCATTTACTCTTGTTGTCATAGAAGTCCTACAACTCCTCCATCCTAGCGGAAGTCCCACAGGATCGTTTACCCTAGCTGTTGTAGAAGTCCTACAACTCCCAAGTCCTATGGTTAAAACCCCAGAAAAACTGAGTCTATTACTATTCCTACCTGGGCTAGTTGTAACAGTTGGCACCTGTAGTGATAGATGAAGAAGGTGAGATCAGTGATTTCAACTGGCAAGTGAAGGAGCTGGAAGGTGCCGTCACAAAGATTGATCTTAGGAATGAAGTGATGGAGGGGGAGCTAAAGAAGCAGGTTATTTCACTGTCTGCTCTGGGCATAAAGTATGATGGAACCATTGCACTATGAAACCAGCACACATCCCAAGACACTCAGGCTCAGCTTGATTGCCTGCAGACAGCGATGCTCCAGGACCTTGATGCTGATTGATGCTTACATGAAGAGGTTGCCACCCTTCAGCAAATGTCAGCTCCACTTGAAGACAACATGGTGACATTGATGAGGAGAGTTGGAGAAGTCGTGGGTCAGCAGGGGACCAATGGGGATCAAGTAATACCTTTGCCAAACTGGTATCCTTCAAGCTCTAACAATTAGTTATCTGACTTTGTACCTTACTTGGTCTTTGGTCTATTTGCATCACTTCAGTTTCTTGTCTAATTATGTCTCCCATCTCTGGCTTACTTTAGAAGATTAGTGTGATTTCATTTGGTGAACAATATGAACATCATATATTTTCATCATGACATATTTGGTATGTTACAATCCAGGTGATCATTTCTGGCCCAAATACTAGGCAAGGTTTAACTGCTCTCTCTCTTCCTCCACAACCAAAGCCTTCAACTGCTGGACCTTTGCTGAAAGTGCCTCTGCTTGTTGTTCAATGCTGGCCAAAGTGTTGACCACTACGCCAAATGTTGCCAAGTAATCATCTTGTCCCTGCAATATGTTTCCACCACTTCCTTTGTTGATGAGGATTAATGAGGATTCCAATTGTTGGATCTCTTTCTCAAGTTCTTCGTCATCTCCCAAGCTCTTGATTTCAGTGCAGAGTCTCTCCAACTCTTTGAAGTGATGCTGGGTCAGCATTTCGATTGAAACAGTCACTGTAAATTGTTCAGCTGTCACATAAGCCACTGAAACAGTATCAGCAAAATACCATTCTCTTCCCCAGGTTGGCAAGGCATCACCTTTATTGACCTGACCTTCATATTCGATGTCTTCAGGTCATACACTGAATAACCCCCCTGGATTTGAGAGGGAAGCACTCTGCTTGCTGGCATCTTCCCCTTCTCCTTGTATTTCGTTGTAGCTGGTACCAGAGATGATTCCTCAGCTTCATCACTGGTATCATCTGGAACTTTCTCTGGAGTCTTGAATTTCACCCTCTTCACAGCCAATTTATCCCATGTACCTGCAGGATGCAGCATAGTCTTGCCTTGCCAGATGACAGTGTCCTTTTGCAATGCTGTACACTTTGTTTGCTTCTGTCAACAGGTTTCACACCCTGAAATTAACCCAATTTTGTTCTTTGTCACCAGACAGTTCACCAACGGATCACCATTACATCACATGCATTTCTGTAGAAGGATATGTTCAGCAAAGACAATAATTTTGACAAGAACATACCAGATCAAATTCTAGAGTTTTAAAAAGCAACATTGTCAATGATCACCACTGACATGGGAGAATTAGATTGACTCACCAAGAATCTCTGTTGTAGTGTTGTGGGTGAACATTTTGAAGATATGCTGGGGCTGGCTGAGTGACAGTTGAGGAATGAGGGTTGATGATTGTTTAATGCCTGGTATAGCGATACTTCCTAGTTGACCTGACAGTGCTTTTTTTGGTTTCATATACTCACACACTTGTCCCTGGTGTTCACTGAAATTGTACCTGAGTCAGAGTAAGCTATCCTTGTCAAAATGTTGGGGTGTGCACATCCACTATACTGTAGGCAGCCAAACTTATACATTGACTGTGCCAAGCATGCGTGGACACATTATACTAGATATTCAAAATGAAAGTTCATTAGGAGTCTTGACACCACAAACCTGTACAGTACACATTATATAACCAGGAGACAGTTCACCTGCATTACCCATGCTATCCAAATTCCATGTACTCACCTCCTAGTCCCCAGTGTTTGCTGAAATGGTGTCTAAGTCAGAGTAAGCTATGTTCACTGAAATGCTAGGGTGTGCACATTATACCAGATATTCGAAGAAGGAAAGTTTGTTTGAAATTTTGACACTACATATGAACTTATACAGCACATGTTCTATAGGTAACTAGGGCTGGCCGAACGCACTTCAGGTAGACAGTTCACTTACAACACCTATGTTACCCAAATGGCCTTCTATATCCTACAATCCTGCTGCCTGGTTCATCATGATTCTTCTCGTTGTTTCTACTTCATGATGCCAGACACCTCATATGTCCTCCATCAGTGCCAGGGCTTTCTCCAGCACTTGGAGCTGCTGATGCTGTTGATGCCATATTTGCTCTTGCTCCTCTACCTCCATCAAGATGGTGTTGAGCTACTTTCTTCATTTGGCAATAAGCACAGATGTTTGCCAAATGAGATCTTCCAGTGCACTACTTGCTTCTCGGGTCAATTGCAAACAATGTTCAAGATGCTGCAATTTCAATATTGGAGTAGTGGAATGGATTCTTGGTGATATTGCAGAAAGGATGCCGGCTGTCATTAATTATTAATTAGCAATCATATGACAGATACTCAACTTACCATTTCTCTTGTCACTGTACTGCCTGCAGAGAAAAAGTGGCCTTTTGCCCCCAGGTAAGGCATAGTTAAGCCACTAATAAGTTTCTTTTTTGCCGAAATCACCTCTATGATCACAAATCTCTCACTCCAATGGGATTTCAAGATCTGTTGCAAGTCCAAAGATTTGTGACCAATTGATGGAATCCATGAGCAGGTTGGCACATGAAATGTCATTGATGGAGGCCTGATCCATCTCCTCACTAGTCTTGTGATACAGATATGCAAGCATGCTGAGGATAACAGCAGGAACTTGAAGTCCTGGTTCCTGTTGTACATAATACATGGCCAACAACTAGGGGTGTTTATTATTCTTCAAGACACTATCTCGAGATTATGGATTGGACTTACTGCTTTGTTCAAGATACCCTCTTTCACCTGCCTTGAATCTGGGATGCTGTTTAAATATGCCTTGATCTCCCTTATCCTTGCCCAGTGATAGTAAATCTGATTCTGAAATCTTTGAAGATTCCAGTCAGTGGACCGGATGACATCGGCAGGAGGTGGGATGGTAGAAACACTAGGAACAGACATGTTCCAACTTGATCAGACAGGATGATGATGATGAAGTGGATACAAAGCTCAAGCTAGAAGTTTGGAGTTTGGAGTTCAGCAGGTGATACAAGACCCAAGAGAATGATGTTTAAACTTGCAGCATCGCCCTCCACTGACTTGTGGCCCATTCCAAATATAATAAGCCTGGAGTGCCTCGGCAAGCACAACACTGAAAATCTGAACTGAGGTACAGACTAAAATGTAACTCTTAGTGCTCAGAAGTGGAAGTCAAGGGGAGAATAATCTAATTTGATGCAGTTGAGCTGATGATATATATGTACAAATGTATACTACATCTCAGTCACTTTGGCAGTCAGATTGCATGTGGTTGAGGATCGCTGTCTCCAACTACTAAATTCGTGGGCGAAGGACATCAACTTGGTGCTGTTTCAGCAACACCATTGCCAACTCAGAGTTTTGTTGAGGTCAGCAATTGCTGCTACCTGTTCCAGCAACTCCTTTTGCATTTTGTCATTGTGCAGGTTGATCTGGGCTAGTTTGGCTTCAAGCTCATTGACTTTCTCGTCAAAGTCACCAATGGTCCCAGGAGGTGGATTGACATCCATGGTGTCAGTGACTGTGACTCCTGGCTAAAGAACTAGTCATGTTTAGTATCACCAAAAGGCCTGCACCAACTTACTGCAGTGATTACACCCAATTTGGGGTTGGATTGGCCAGCAATGCCAATCACTCCCTAACAATAGTCAGTAACCTTTACATTGGTGCATGTATGTTACTTACAAACCCTGCTTCCTCTTCAAAAACCCACTTATGGTCCTCATTGTCGGTACCCACTTCATCTTCACCATCAATGTAGGCATCCATCTCAACCTCTTGGGCCTTGCATTTTCCCTTATCCCCAGTCTTTGCCTTGGATTTGGGGATTACTGGTTGGACTTTCTTGTCAGGATTGCTGGGGTGGGAAATGAGATACACCCAGCTTTTTGCAGCATGGATGACTTTCCCTTTGTGGTCAATGATATTGGGGAGATATTGGATCACTGTACATTTGCTCTTGTGGAAGGAGCATGGACCACAGGGCTTGAATCTCCCTTTCTGGGTTGTGATCACTGTGCAGGAGATATTCTTCCCTTGACAAAATGCACATTTCTACTTTGTGTTAGTATGGCAGATTTCGTGAACAGATGTTGACTCACCAGATTGAAGAACAACTTGATCCCTGTCTCTCCTCTGTCTCTAACCTTGATTTGCTTTGGTCTCGGCTGAACTGGCTCCTCCGATTGCTTATCTAGTGTCATCACATTCACAATATTCTCATTTTCCTTAATAGGTGATGGGCATTTGAGTCAACTGTGCTGTGGCCTGTAAGACACCATGATGCTTGGCAGTACCTTCCTATGTTCTTCCAGTGGAGGGTTGGAAGTGGGAGCAACAGTGACAGCAATGGTGGATGGGATGGGAGCAGGAACAGGAACAGGAATGGGAATGGGAGTGACAGTGGATGGGATAGTAGCAGTGGTGGTGGCAGGTGGGACCAGAGCAGGAGTGACAGTGGATGAGATGGAAGTGGAAGCAACAATGATAGTAGATGGGATGGGAGCAGGGATGACAGTGATGGTGGATGGGATGGTAGTGGTGGCAACAGTGGGTGTGATGGGAGTGGAAATAGTAAACCTCATCCACCAATGTGTGAATGACTCACTGAGGTTGATGTCAGCAGGGATGCTGGAGTTTTTGATAATTTGATTATTCTGCTGTAACACAACAATAAACTCATCGACAATAGAGTTCTTGCTAATAAGTTCATCTACTGAAATCTTCTCCTTTGAATTGAGTTGGAGCTTGGCCACAAGCTCCATGATGACATGGGGAATCCATATATCATCCGAGTGATTCTTGAAACAATTTGTTGCCTTTTCCTGTTGTGTGATGTTAGTAATAAAAAGATGCATTCAGTTCATTAAAACTTACCACTTCTCTGATGACCAAATGAATCCATTCTCAGACACAAGAATGGTCAACAGCTTGCATGCCATTTATTGCTGCAAGAATTCTTCCAGCGTACTTGTAGAGGCTCTCCTGGGGTGATGAGTTGGAAGACATGATGATATCACAAAGGAGAAGTGGTGGATTCAGGACTTTGAAATTTGGCAGGGTAAGAATGGTTTTGGAGTATCATTTTTGGTGTTCACCACCTTGCTACATCACACTCTAAATATGGTAGGAGGGCCATCCATGCACCCCATGGAATTTGTAATGTGCCTATTGTTGGCAGCAACACGTATAAGAAACTACTATGATGATAGTCTGTACATTGTAATATAAAATAAATGATGAATCAAAATATACTATGTATCTAAGTGAGAGACTGATGCTCCAACATCAGCCCAAACATTTGCTGGAGTACTTTGAGTCATTGATGCACCCTCCATTTATCAACTGCATCTTTCTCAATCTCAACCAACAAATTGTTGAGATTCTTCCTTCACTACCTGATCTCCTCCACACTGTGCTCAAGTTGCTCTTGCAACTTGGCATTCTGTTTGTTTGCTGATTCTAACTGGAATGTGAGATTTCATAAAGCATTGTTTTTTGAGAGTTGAGAAGTTGATGCCAGTGCAGAGGCTGGTCTACTTGGAATTCTCGCTCTGATCTTGGGTGGCACAGGGTCAGGAACTGGATGTGGGGTTGACATGGCGGCACAGGATTGTCAGCTTGGAATTCTGATTATTAGTGGATTTTCTATTAAGGAGTGAGGAAAACTTGGATGTGACAACTATGGTACTCACTTGGTTTAGTTACCAACATGGAAGCTATAGGTTTTATGGTGTGGAGTAGAACAATTGAGACAGAGTGCAGTTGTTATGGTTGAGGAGATCCCACACCAATTTCTTTATTCTCCTCCTCCTCACCATCTCCTGACTCCTATCCCTTCGTTGGTTATGCCCCCCCTCCCATCTCGACCACCCTGGCTCTTCTCTCTTCACTGAGATCTTCCATGATCTCCAAGATTACCAGATCCCTGCCTCCACCTGGGATGACCTTTTAGACAAGTCCCTATTCGAGGGATAAGGCTGCACCTCATTGCCTCCGGGTTCTTCCATCCTTTTCATTGCCTCTCAGGATTCTTCTTTTCTTTATGACTCGTACTTATTCATTCTAACTCGCATAGACACTGCCCTCCTACATAGCCTTCTCTTATAGGTTACATGTTTCCTCTTTCATCCTGTTTTTTTATCTCATGTGCTATATATGTGATGTGATGCACTATTTCCTTATTTATCTTTAGGGCTCCCACTCCTGCCCTAAAGTACCTACTATATGTATATATTAGGGCACTGCTTGTACCTATCTCTTCCCTTAACCTTGATATACACTTCTTCGTGTTGTCAACTTGTTCCTCGAGATCCCCTCCCTTGTGCCTCACCTCACCTCTGCCTCATCCTCCCCTCTACCCACTCTGGGCCAATCCCAGTACTGTTGACTTCAGTCAAGCTGTTTACTCTTAACTCCTTTGGAGTCGACCTAGAGTAGGAACTGTTACGACTGCAACTGGGGGTAGTCATACAAGTAGACACAAAGCATAACCACCTTATGCCTAACCCTTGTTAAGTCCTAACTTGTAGGATACCTTCAGGCTTGACAGAATGCCTGGTGACAAGCAATGAGAGATGCTAGGGAGAGGTTTCCTAAGACAATAACAACCAAGAGTCCAAGATAGACAAGGTCAAGTAACCTTGACCTAGGTGAGAGACTTGGATAGTGAGGTCAGCAGTGAAGAGGTCTGGTTCTCTTGAGTGGAGCAGAGAACTAAGAGACTAACCAATGTCTTTGGGACATCGGTGGGGTTGAGAGTCAATGACAGGGAAGTCATTGACCAAGAGACCTAGATGACCACTGATGTGGTCAGAGGGTTCTTGACGATGGTGGCAGAGTCCTTCAATGAAGGAGGAAAGTGGGGAGGGTGAGGTAAAGGTCAAGCAAGGGGAGGGTTGCAGGGAACAGATGATGAATACCACAAGAGTAACCGTAAGGTATACACTTTAGGTGTCAGATCAAGGTTAGAGAGAGAGAGGCGTTAAAGCAGAGCTCTAACTTATATACCCCAGCCATAAGGGCTTTAGGGCAGGTATATCCCTATCTGGTAATGGTGGTCTGTGCACAGTCTAACCCTAATAAGGTAAGAGTCCTATTTGTAAAAGGAAACCCAATGTCTGTATAGTAAGAATAAAGACAGGAATGGCAGGAGAGGTCTGCCATGGGAAGTTCACAAGCATTGGGACATGTCATGGGAATCATCATGGCACAACATGTAGTAGGGCATGTGAGTGATCACATGAGTGAACCAAGGTGGTAGTATGACATGAGGTTAGTGGGGATGTTGAGGTGAGATCTGGCCTCAACTGAGATGGTGATCACCAAGGAGAGCACAGGGGGATGGCTGTGCGGAGAGAGGCACTGAGAGGGGCAGTGCAGAGGGCTATCCAAGGATGATCCAGGAGCACAGCAGAATGGCTGTGAGAAGAGAACTGGTGGACCAAGGATCAGGAGAAGCACAGGGGTGTGGTGTGCAGAAGGACACCAAGAAAGGCAGTGTGGGAAGATCCATGAGGGGATATTCCAGGGAGGATCCAGGGGAGATCCAGGATTGGGATACAGGAGGGTGGCTGTGTCGAGAGGCACTGAGGAAGGGCAGTGCAGGAGAGGGCAATGTTGGGCTGTTGCAAGACGTGTTGTGTCAAGCATAAATGAGCGCTAGGATGTGCCAGGGGTGGGTGGTCCAGTGACAGGAGTGGTCCTGAGATGGGCATGGGGTCATGTGGAGAGAAAAAGACCAGGTGTGCACCAAAACTGTAACAGGAATGAGACAACATGTTCACAAACATGTACCATTATTACACCAGTCATAACAGCAGTTAGACTGAGGAAGGTTTCTGGATCACTGAACATTGAAAGACACTGGTCACGGCAGCTCAAAGTGATTGAAAATTTGTGCAAAGATGCTGAATGTAATGGTCATGTGGCATCCACATTTCGATGCCAAATATATCAATGCATCTCACCAACTCAAGGCATACTACAGTTCACCGAATATCCTTGCCAAGTCAGGGAGTTGATACCCAACCTTACTGCTTACCAGTAAAAGTCTATGGAAGAAAACCTGCAAATTTATCCCCACCACAGTCGTTTGTATACTGTGTCTTTTTTTGCAATTTGCAACCAGAGTTTTGGGATCATATTAGTGTGTGCACCATACCTCACCATTGCCCACAGATCACATCATATTGGCATCACACTTCTTTGTCTGTCACTGTGGCACCAATCATTACAGGCACATGTAGTTGAAGTATTGTATGTATGTAGGAATACATCTTAGAGAAGTTACAAATCAGTTAGATGAAAGTCTTCAACAAACCCACTGCAAATATTGGTGCCAATGAATATGTGAAGACAGTGTTGTCATGTTGTCATCTCTTTGACAACTCTTTGGTCATCCCATTCTCCATAATTTCACCTCCCAATCGGATGCTAGTGAACCCTGATTGTCAGGATCATCAGGATGGCACAATTTATGGTCCTCATAGTGGTAGCCATAGAAATCTTCCCATTATGGAGAGGTGTTGCAAGGCTATGAGTGGGAGGTGTGCCTGAAAAGACACTCAGTTGAATGTATCCACATAGTTGTTTAGAGAGAGTCCTGGGGATGAATAGGAGTTATTGACACAACATAAGTATGTAGTATGCCCAATGCCAGATGAAGCAAGGTAATGTTCATCACCAACAGTACTCCATGCTGCCCACCCCCAAGGCATGTGTGAGAAATGGGTCACCCATTGAGTAAACATCAATTCAGGCTCCTCCCTCTGCATCATGGAGGTGGTTCATTTCTCCCCTTATGATGAGTCAACAGGGCACACATGTGTGACTCATTTGATACCCTTGTCACTTGTAAGTTGTGACTAACATGAAAAATTCATTCTGACAGGGTAACATCTCTGTGAACAATGGCAGCCCAGCACACAAAGAACTACTGTGGGAATAATTGTATAGTGCAGATTTTCTGCCATAGAAGTCATGCAAGTGCTTTGCAAGCCTATGTGTAAAAAAGGAAAGTGGCTGTTGTGCTATGTAGCCACATGACATACATAAATTGTTGCCAATAGTCTACTATAGCAACTTTCATTGTACAATGCTACTGTTGACAAAAAAATTTGTACAATACTACCGACAAATTTTGTACTATAATACTATTGTCAACAATCCATACACATACCCATCAACCTGTGGGTACCCAAAAAGCATGCAGGAGCAACCAGACGATGTGCACTTGCACACATCATGTAGTTGCTTCAAGCCACACACCCAAGGTGAGAGTGGGGGTGAGTTGAGGGTAAAATGAGGGCAAGGTGGTGAAACTGGGGCAATAGTGAGATGGCGAGACGAGAGCAAGGGTGAGGTGGTGTGATGGTGATGGCGAGACAGGAACAAGAGTGTGGGTGAGGGTGGGGGTGAGATGGTGAGACAGGGTGAGGGCAGGGGTGAGATGGTGAGATAGGACTGCCCTTGTCTTCAAGATGACAGTTCTGAGGAAATAATGTGGGCTATAATAGTTGATTGCTGCACAGTGATCACACTGGATGGGCTGGATGACATTTGTATTGAATATCTAAGTACACAGTGCTTGGGAAACAGCTGAGCTTACCTATTGAATATCTAAGTACTGTAGGTAGTCAGTACTAGTAGGTAGCTCTGTAAATAGTAAGTACTCAGCATCAGTGGTTGGGAAACCAGTTGAGGTGTAACTAAACTACAACACATGGAAAAAAGTCTGTGCTTATGTAATCTACTATGTCACATTTGTAACTCCAACACTCCCCCTCAAATGGAAGGGGATCTACTGTAGTGAAAAGAAATACCTCTATATATATATGTCCCAATGAATAAATGAGTATATTCTGCATGTCTGTGATGCAGCATTTGCATGCATAGTGTCCATGCATGATGTGGCATGGCTGCATCTGGGCAATGTCCAAATATGGTAAGTTGTGCCATTGTCCTTGATTGGCTCTGGGGTGTTCGTCCTCACGTTTCATGGCTCGGGGACACTCCCTTGACTCCTCCACTTGATATCCAACACATCCAATGCATCTGATTGGCCCAATTTGACCTTGACATGACCACTTGACTCGGTATGTGCATTTCTTAGTTCTGGTATGATTAACTCTTCTAGATCTTGGCTTGAGCTTTTCATGCTGACATGGTGGGTTGATGGACTCAGTAGGACATCTGGGATGGTGGCTGGGTGGTCTGGATGGCCTAGGTATGTCCGCCTTCATGCGCTTGTGATGTTCTTGTTGACTTGGCCTCTCCTTAGCTCTTTCCTTGTTTCAACTCGTTTTGAGCCAAGACAAGCACTGCTCGATGCACTACCCTTTCCACCTCATTCCCCATCTATTTTGATGCCATTCGCATCCCTTCAGTGCTCCATTTCACCTCTGATACTTCCTCCTTCATCCTGCTCACCCAAATGGCCTCTAGGCCCAATATTTCAACTTATTGACTTCGTTTCATTGACACACTGCTCCCTGTGGTTTCCACAACATCTCCTGTGGTCCCTGAAGCTGCCTGGGTTGTTCTGCTGCAGTGCTTCACCTTTGGTGCTTCTGTTTTCAACTTCTTCACCTTTCTGGCCTCCTAGCCCTATAACTTGACATAGTGCATTCAGATTGTCAAAGTGGTGGTCATTGTTGCTCCTATAACATCTACTAAGGTCCCTAAAGCTGTCTGGGTCATTCAGCCACAGTGGTTTGGCTTTGGCGACTCCGAATTCACCTATTTCACCCATCTGACCTTCTGGGTGTGTATCTTGACCTGGTTGGTTTGTACTGTCGATGTGCTTGTTTCTAACATCTTTGGGAAGGTTCTGGATGGTGTGAAGGTTGCCTGGTACAACTGCTTCATTGTCCAGCTTGCTTGTCTCATCTCAAGCCTTCCCAGGTGAGTTTTTATCCTCCCCTCACTGCAAATGATGTCGGATGTATACTGACGTGTTCTGCACCTTCTTAGGCCTATTCCAAGGGTCCTCATCACCCTCACACACTCTCGACGCTTCTGCTCCATCACTGGTAGGTCTGACATCACAGCTCGGAACTCCTTTCCACTCCCCCTCAAGCTCGACGCTTGGGGGCTTGTTCTCATGTGCAGATCGTTCATATGGATCTGGAAGTGGTGGAGGTGGATCAGGAGGTATGTCAGGTTTGTCTGTGGCTTCCATTGAGTTGCACTGATGCTCTTCTATAGTTTTCATCATCAATCATGCTCAAGCACTCACTCGCCCTGTCTCCCCCTCATTCAATGCTTTCTGACACGTCTTATCACTCTCATCCTCAACCTGCATGTTCCTGTGTGCTTCCTCTATGCTGGCATGGATTGGAGCATCAGTGCTTTCATGTGTGACATCTCCATTTTGCCATCTGGTCAGTTCACCACCTGGTTCAACTGGCACTGTGCTCATCTTGAGTTGCAGCTGATTGTCTCAGGTAGGTATGTTCTCTGCCTTGTCTGGGGGCTCGGTAGGCTTCCTGGGTCAATGTGCTTTGTCACTGTTATTGCCTGCAGCCTCTGTGCACTCTCCCAATGCCTCCTCAACCTCTGACATAACCTTTTCACCCTTCAGCTCACCCTCTCGTTCCCATGGACCCTCAGGCTTGTTGGGGGGTTCTATGGGCTCATCAGGATGATGCTCATCATCACCCATCATGTCCCCAGGGTTCTCCAATGGTCTTGCCTGGTCCCAGGACTGTATACAGTCAACTTTCTCATACTGTATATGGTAGTAATGTACAAATCTCATATTGTATAGACTTTCAGCAGCTCCCATCATGGTATGCAGGCAAAATCAACATATACAGTAAATCTCATAGTGTATTGACCAGGGTCTGAAAATATGTTTCAAAGAGGAAGGCACCAGGCCCTGCTGAGGAAGTACTGCCAAGCACTGGATTATTTGGAGCAAAATTGACACGGCACACATGGCAGATGAAAAAAAGAACTGTTCTACTCCTGCCCCAATGGCCCCTGTTTGCAAAACCACCACAGCTCAAATTGATTGAACAGGATTTGCACAAGTCTGTGGCAGATCTCACAGTGCTGGAACTCAAGTATAATTAAGAATTGGATTACTGAACCAGGACAGATCCCAAGACACTCAGGCCAATATAGATTGTACACAAACAACAGTACACCGTGATCTCGATGATAATGAATGCATACACCAGAAGGTCACCACCCTTCAGCAAAGAGCAGTGCCTCTAGAGAAGTTCACAGCATTGATGGGGTGAGTTGCACCCATTATAGCTCAGACGAGGGTTGGGAATGGCCAATCCCAAGTGTTACCTATGCCAGATTGACCGGCTAAATAAGGTCCTTTGAATTTCGGGAATTAGTCCTGTATAGCACATTATTATGTATCTCACCTAATTATGTCCTCTATGCTTTGGCAACAATTTCTTTTTCTGCTCTGCAGGCAGCTCATCCAATGTCAAAAACAAGTACCTTGCCTAACTACATCATCTGCACCTCCACTTGACTTCCACCAACAATGTTTTTTTCTGCTTCACTGAAGGTTCATCATCATCCCTATTGTCAGTTTTAGATGGCAGGACAGAATGCTTGACACCCCTCAGTGGGCCAATTTTCACTGGGGGACTAGTTTCCATGACTGAGCTAGTTTGGCTGATAGCCTTAGCAATGTCAGCACACCAAGCAAGGATGGATTGTATGTCTTTGCAAGTTATCTTGGTTGTGTCAAGGTACATAAGCCAGAATGTAGGGGTATGCACATGTCATCTTTTGCAACTTCACAGTCTCAAGGTCATGAAGAATCATGCCAAACAGCATCAAGTGGGTCCTCATGTAACCCCTGCCATGATGTTGATTGTTGGTTTTAAGTCTGACGTTCAATGCCCTGGGTCCCCAAGTCTTCCAGTCTTTGTGGACATCAGACCCAGCATGGTGCAATAAGGACTTCACTGAGAACATCAGCAGCAGAGCATCACTGGTGGATTCTGGGAGCTCCTGCATTCAGTGTAATTAGTCAGTCTTTTAAGATGCTAATAATCTCACCTGAAGATCCTCAATACTCCAACCAGCCTTTCAGTAATTGACCTCCTGACTCAAGAAGAGGAGGAAGTCTTGTTTCTGATCCCATGTTTTTATATCACTTGGTGATTTTGGTGGCCTCGAGATGATCTTGTTGGCCTCGGCATCCCTAAGTTGCTGTTCCACTCACCAATACCAAGGCATGATATACTTGTCAATTTCCCTACTACTGACAGCTGCTTTGTGGAGTTCCACTGGAACCAAAGGATATTGTCGAGTATACTCCCTTTTGCTGTTGACAAATTCCTTATCATGAAGAAGCATGCCTGTGAACAAAGCAATCTTCAAAAGCTCAGATCGTCTGTGTTATTTTCCAGAATCGCCAAATATATCCATTGCAAACAGTGTTTCGTGTTTTTCTGACCAGGAGTGGCTCTCTGGCAGTAGGGAATGGAAGCCATATTCCCAATTGACATTGCTGGGAACAAGGAAACTGAGGGTAGTTTCATTCCATATCTATAAAATGTCAATTATAACTTTGTGGTGAGGATAACCAACACACAAGCTTACCGGTGCAGAACAGAGAGTATGAACTAGCTTACAATAGTCTTCTTACTCAGTGAGTGTGATCAAAAAAGCCATTTGAGCTTCCCAATCCAAATTGGAGAATCCTGGATTGCCATCAGAGCCAGGGTGGAATTTATCAAACTTTGGTAAGTCACTAAATTGAAATGACAAGCTCTTTCCATGTGGTGAACTGATTTTCATTGTGGTTTGTCTCAGTTCCTTTGATGCCTTTGGTGGACCTAACAAGCATATGAGCCACAGTAATTCTGAAAACTACTTGGGGAAGAACTACCTCTTTTGACCTTCTTTGGTTTCTTCAGTGAAGGTTGGGATGATGAGGGAACTGGTGTTATATCATTCTTGTCTTTCTGTGAACCCACCTTGGGGGGCCTTGGCATAGTAGTCTGTGATATGGAAGATCCAGACAAGGATGATTGGACACCTGATCTCCTCCAACTCTGCACTTCTCACCAGTGAGTAGCACTGCTCTTGAACTCAAAAACAACTTTGATCTCCTTGTTGTCTTGACATTCTTTCAGATGACATAAAATAACCATGACATCACTTTGCCATATGTGCAATGAGTCAAGGAGACCTATCCCTGCTGGTAAATAGCCTTCTGACATATCAATGAACTTGTCCAGGGTCTGTTGAAGCTGTCCCCATGGACTGAAAGGGTTTCCCCTCCTCATTTGCATATCCCCAGAACATCAACATCCTAATACCAAACCTCTTCCATAGGTTTCCACTGAGTTGATGAAAGTATGGTGCCAGGCTCTGCTTTTGCTCTCTATGGTCATAGAATTGAAATGTACATTACATACATGGATATTGAGTAGACACTTACTTCTCCTGCACTTTGGCAGGAGCACCTTGAGTATTCCACTGCTTGGCAATTGCTTTGAACTTTACAATCTCATCTTCGCTGAGCTTTCTAAAGAGCTTGGCTGCTGCTTTCCAATGGTGACCAATGTAATCAGCTGAACCAGGCTGGCTGGCAGTGAGTTTCACAGTTGCCCCTTTGATCTTGTCTGCCATCTTCTCCACAAAGACCAAGTACGTAGGTACATATATCTTTGAAGAACTTGCTTTCTTTTTTCACCTGTCTGCTGTGGGTAGACAACCAGTTTCTGATGGACTATCAACAATATTTAATTCCTCAACAAGTACCACCCTTGAAATACATGTACTTACAATTTCAATATCCTCCAAAGCTTTGGTTCAAGCTTCTTAGGAGAAGCCACTTTCTTAGCAAGGCTGGGGATGAAGTTCACCATCTTTGTCACCTTCTCCTTACCAGTGATCTTATTATATTCCTCAATGGCACCAGTGGGGATCTCAATTTGAGCATTGGTGAAGGTGACTCTGGGCATGCTGGTTGGATTAATGCAGGGGGTGAGATGAATGAGACTTCTGAGAAGACGGAAAAACGGATGAAAGATGACAGTGAATTCTCTGGAGGTGACTGGAACTTTCAGAGCTTTAATAAGATCAAGAACATGGAAGTGAAAAAACCCCGAAATGAAATATTACAAAGATCTGTTCATAATATGTCCAGTTCACCCCCACAAAAGCTGCATATGTTCCCTTCATCTGAGCATGGCAGGCTCCCATCAGCAAGCAGTACAGATTGCAAGATCCACCCATGTCGACCTGACTGAAAGACACACAAAGTGGGGGTCCTGAACTGTGTTTAAAGTACAAAAGCCTGGTCCAATCAAGAAATTGCCAGTGATACCTGGGGCCACTCCCCAGGAAGCATCAACTTCACGCTCCTTCGTCTCAGCCTGGACAGCCCAAGATGACACTACTTTCCATGATGATGGCTTCATCCCAGTTCCTCTGAATCAAAAGAAGCAAAAAAAGGTCCTTGCTGTGACCTCCCATTCCATACCACAAGCTTATCATGCTGGGTTTATAGGGACAGAGTGAATTCATGCAGGAATGGCTCGCTGTTGCTGATGATTACCTTGAAATCCTTGTGCAACATGAAGGTTATTCTAGTGATTGTCTCTGTCAGAAAGGATGTGGTAGAGAAGGGAATTGGTGCTACCTGGACTGTTTCAGCAAACCATTTTCATGCACCAAATGTTGCTGCTCAGATTATTCTTGATCTCCATTCCACCATGTCAAGGTAAGATGTGGGGAGTATTTCTCACCTTCTTTGATATTGGTGGTAGGAGTAGTCCTACATCTTGGGCATGGTGGTCAGCCATGCCCTAATGCTATTGTTGCTCCCAATGATGATTGGGAGAATGATAGTGATGATTCCAGTGAAGAAATTATTGATGATCCTGGTCTTGCTGATCCCAATGAACTCTCAGCCTTCAACCATATTTTGTCTTCCCAGGGACACAGAAATAAGGAATCCAATGTGGAGAAACAGTATGATGTGGATGGATGCCCTCTTATTACCATCATTGACCATTCCAGCATTCATCATCTCACTATTCAACCTTGTCACTGTCATGGTCACTCCCCCATCCAGCATCAATTGATGCAAATTGGCTTGTATCTGGCCACCCAGATGTGCCCAAGAACCACATTCACTTTCACTGTTCTGCGTGACTTTTGGTTGATGAACTTAGAGTGTAAAGTTACTGCCAATAGCTTCTTCAATTATCTTCGCCATGTAACTGATCCATTATTCCCTCATACCCAACTGGTGAGTGACATGGTTGTGCTAAAATGTCATTGGTGAAACTCTTTGTCACCCAGGACTGCTATTATGAACTAATGAGAAAATCCAGACAATGAAGACTTCTCCAGAATAAGATCAAATTCAGCCTTGCTCACACTTGCTGTGAGGCTGGTTCTGGAGATCTAGCATACTTCTGTCCCAACTTGCCTCCAACCTGGTGTTAACCTTCCTTTAGATTGGAACAAGGATGCTGACCACTGGAAGTACCAGAGGGTTTTTGTTGTTGATGGCAACTTCTTTGCAGAGCATATGAAATCTAGGGGGAATAGCCATGACATTCATTTGACAAAAGAATCTGGTTACTATACTAGGTTGGATGAGTATAAACAGCATTTGTCCACCGCAAAGAACACACAGCCAGTGAGTGCATATCCTCTTCAGGGAATCAGATTTCACTGTCGGTGATTCAACTCAAGCAACCCAGTAGAAAACTACATGCAATGAGCATCATGCAGCCAAAGATACCTATGGTACCTATTGCCATCTTGATGCTACTGGAATTGGTGCTACTGCATGTGCAAGGCATGGTTGCTTTGTACCAACAAGCATTGTGGATTTCCAGAAGGGCGAAAGGCAAATGAATATTGACTTTGCTCTCTGCAAGGCCCTCAATCAAATGAAAGGTATCTCCAAGGCAGTAGTTCTATATGACATAGCCTGCCAGTACAGCATCAACTTTCACCGCTGAGTGTCACAAAGTCCACCTCTGAACTTACCTCTGAACTTACAAATCATTTGGGGAATTGGGTTATTCCACATACATGCTCACCAGGACATCTGCATGCTGTGATATTTGCCAAACTACATTCCTGGAGTCAGTCAGGTGGACAGTGAAATTCTGGAAACTTTGTGGTCCTTGTTAAACAAAGTCAGCGGCAGCACAAGGTCAATAACAATGGCCCATCAGCAAGAAGTCTTAGATGACCATATGCTGGACAACAACTGGAAAAAGTTGTTGAGGATGGGTGGATTCTCAGCTCCAGTATGGAATAAAACTGACTGAAAACAAGTTACTTGCTTGTGTAGGAAGTACAAGAAGTCCTTGAAGGGGCTAACATTGGCCAAACAGGCTTACAAATCCCTGACAGCCAATGCTGATGCCGACATCATCAAAAAGTGGTCTGCAGAGAAAGAGGATGCTCAAGCTGGATGTGCTGAAGACATCTCATCAATGGATTTGTTCAATGTATATATTAAGCAAGGCAATCCCTCCATGATTTCCATTCACATCCTGTATATTCATTCCATCTTCACATAACACAGGTCCCAGCAAAGTAGACATGCAATTACATCTAACACAAGATACCATGACACTGAATGGCCAGAGAGATGCTGCCACTTGGCTAAGCCTTGGTCTGAAATTGCAAGAGACTCAGTTGATCCTCTCTGATTTCAACTCATCGCTGATAATAATTCTATGGACAGGCTCAAAGTTGAGGCATTTGCCAAGAAAATCTCTAATTCGCTGACTATCCAAGAACAGCTGGAGCTGGCAAAAAGGCGACAGCATTTAGACATGCAAATGCAGAAATTTGATGATGCTTTGGTCTTCATCGCCAAAGAAGATAGCAGTGATGACAGTTGGCTGGATGATGCTGATGCCAAGCAAAGAAAGATATTACATATGGATCAGAGAGATGTCAAGATCACAGCATTGAATTGTTGGCTGAGAAAGAACTCATTCTCTGCCAAGGACAGGTGAATGATGCTCTGCATCAGCTCTGCATTGACTTGGGACATTGCTCTTATTTATATTACATCCAGGTCAGACATGCCAGTCACAGCCAACAAAAGAAAACAAGGGCTTGGAACAATGTACATTCTATAGATGACACTGTCAAGCTACACACTGCCATCTATAGACAGTGCAGGTCAGCGATGATCTCACTTGGCATAGAACCTGACCTTCTTCAAAGAGTGCACTCACTGCTGCCCTTGTCATCATGCCTTGTTGTCATGGACAATCTCATTTTACTCAGACCCACCAATACCCAAAATGACTTCACTTGGAGCTCTTTCATGATTGAAGTTCAACTCTCGGTTGAAAAAATTACCACCTCATGGTTCACCACTGTGTGAAATATTTTGGCAAAGAGTGACAGAAATGATGCCAAGCAAAGTAACCTGTAACTATCACTTGTTTGACTTGACCTTCAACAGAAAGCTGTCACAATACTTGTCAGTGCTGCCATATTACAGGGCATGCAGCCAACTATCCCTGAAACCCTCAGATTCCTGTCAGTGAAGGGCACTCACCTTCACCAAGCAGGCACTCCACCAGCAATTCCAAGATCCCATTTTGCTGAGGAGATGGTGAATCAGCTCAGTGCAGCAGAAATCAATCAATGGTGGGTACACCCTGAAGATCTGCTCAATGATCCTGAGGTGGTGACATGGACATACTGAGGCTCAGAGGTAGCTGTCCTCACTCTGGTGAGTGCATATTCCATTGAACATCCTTTTCACAAGTCTAACCTGGTATGCAGATTGACCACCATATCCAAAGACATGTTGGCTTGCCCACAATGAAAACACTCTTGCCAACATAGGAGGATCTACAAGAGGCATTGCAAGCAGTTTAGTGAGCAAAGACATTGGTAATCAAGTTCAGCAATCAGTCAAACACCAATTTAGCCAAAGAGAGGGTCCTCAATGTTGTTGTGAGTTGCTACGAATAACAACCACTAGCTGGACTTTGACTCAGCAAACACCAATAAGCTGGTGGTGGGACAAGATGGAAAAAGAGAATAGTCTTGGTCCTTAATCAGAACTTCCAGCCTGAACCGTAGACGCCAGGAGAACAGGAATGACAAGTGGATTAGACTGAGATGCTATGATATAATATACAGGTTTATATACTGATGAGAAGTGTGCACGGACCAAGTGCTGTAAATAGTAATGACTAAGTATGGTCAAATGAAAGTACATGAGTGTGAGAATAAGAAGTTGATGATGGGAAAAAGAAGTATAGCATCATGAGAGAAGAGTGGAAATTAATAACACATGCTATGACATCATGGTGATCAGGTGACTTTTCCCATGGTCATGTGCAATGTGTCTGAATATGTGAAGTGAATTGTTGTACAAGTGTTCATAAAGAAAAGTTTGAAAATATTACATATCATAACAAATGTCAGCCACCTACTCATTGATGTTACAACTGGTAACAATGGTACACATTCGTGAAGAACCATGTCTCGTTCCTACACTTGGTCACCTCCATATGGAGTTAAGTGTGAATGGCCTGACGTAAGTCAGCAGTACTGGAACTGGCCCAGAGTAGGTAGAAGGGAGAATGAGGCAGCGGTGAGACAAGGCACAAGGGAGGGGATCTCAAGGAATGAGTTTGATAACATGAAGAAGTGTATATCAAGGTTAGGGAGAAAGGTAGGTACAGGTGGTGCTCCAATATATATACTAGGTACTTTAGGGCTGGTATTGGAGCCCTAAAGATAAATAAGGAAAAGGAACATGTCACATCACGTGTCATGTGCGATAAACAGTCAGGATATAAAGGGGAACATATAGCCTGCAAGAGAAGACTATAGAGGAAGCAGTGTCCAAGCAAGTCATGGAACATAAGTAAGAGTCAGAGAGGAGAAAGGGAAATCCTGAGAGGCAGTGAAGGAAGGGAGTATCCGGAGGTGGTGATGGAGATGCCCGAAGGCGGTGGAATAGCCTCATTTCTTGAAGAGAGACTTGTCTAGTAAGTCGGCCCAGGTGGAGGCAGGGATCTGGTAGTCCCAGAGATTGGAGAATAGAGTGGCAAAGAGGGCAGAGCTGGGGTGGTTGAGATGGGAGGGAGGGGTAACCAACGAAGGGATCGGAGTTGGGAGATGATGAGGAGGAGGGGAAGAAGGAAATTGGTTAGGGGTGTCCTCAATTGTAACAATTGAAAGGCATTTAGCAAATCCAGATGCAATCCAGGCAATCAGAAACAACCTCCGGTCTAGTGCCAATGCTGATGTGAGGACAGCAATTCATTCAGAACTTCAGGAGTTTCTGGAATCCAGTCTAGAAATTGAGATGCAGGAATAGACTAACAGATTTTTGTTGATATCTAAATCCTTTTTTCTGGCTTGTTACAAGATTCCAATTTCATTTGGTGAATCATATTCAGACACAGTGTGCTTGTACAAGCAGGCTTGTGTGATGGGCATGGACAAAAATCAGTGGGTTTTTTGAGTGACTATGTGTGCAACTTCTGTTCTCACGTGTTCCCTTTCTCATATAAGAAAAAATAAATGTGAGTGAAGCAAAGCTTGGATGAAGGCTTAGTACATAGGAGCTTCCTAATAACATTCCACAAGCTCCAGAGGGTCTGGGGTGGAAGCACCTCTCTTTGATGGAAGCAGTCTTTCCCAGATGCACTCCCCCCCATGGGTCTGAGCCCTGATAGTAGCACCATGAGCATGAGGGAACTGTTAGGCAAATATGTAGCATGAATTATAATAGCTGAGTGAAGTGGGTGGAGACACCAATGATGC
The DNA here is from genome assembly GCA_038092555.1 of Boletus subgraveolens. Lineage (NCBI taxonomy): Eukaryota > Fungi > Basidiomycota > Agaricomycetes > Boletales > Boletaceae > Boletus > Boletus subgraveolens. The sequence goes on along the minus strand of JBBPQP010000183.1, from coordinate 2,617 downwards.
CAGGGACTTGGACATCAATGGTGAATAAAACGGTGAAGGTGCTTGGGAGTGGTGGGGAGTCAAGTATGCTGCAGAAGGGTTTGGGGGAGAGGAGAATACTGGCTTGAGTGGCCATGGATAACACTGCCTATATGACAGCAAGGAGCTCATACTCAACAATGCTGCAAAGGGGTTGGCAGTGGGTGGTGGCATGGGCTTCTTGATTGGTGGCAGGTTGTAGGTGGAGTATAGCTCAGGATGCAGAAGCCAAACACACTCAGGCTCAGTGTTGTTCAAGTTGAAGTATGGCACCAAGCAGCTCATGACCCCTTTTGGGTCAGGAAAGGAGCTCCTTCCATGTCTTTGCTGGATGAATGATGTTGCCTTCACAGTTGACGGTATCAGGGAGATTGTCCAAGACACTGCACTTGGACTTTCTGGACAAGCAAACTGTGCACAGCTTGATTTTGCCACTGGGAGTGGTGCTCACCATGCAGCTCAAGCCTTTCACCCAGCAATACACACATTTCTGGCTTTGTGTTAGTGTGATGGTTTGCATGGATAAATAATCACTCACTGGGTTGAAAAATAGCTCCACAATCATTTTTGGCATGTTTGTACCTTCCACTCTTTGCCACTTTGATTTTATCTGTGATGATACCTCTGACTCCTGTGATGCTCCAGTGTTTTCCCTGTCCTTGCCAAGTTCATGTGATGCAGAATGTTTAAGGTTACTCACCCAGTGCCAGGAACCAACCAGTGGCAAAATGACCATTGGATGGCTTGTGCGCTGCATTTCTTTTGTAATGATGGCTGAAGAAGTTGGGATGGGAGTGGTGGTGGCAGGCAGGATGGAGGTCACAGCAGCGGTGGATGAAATGGGAGTGAGACCAAATTTTGTCCACCAGTGTGTTGATGACTCACTGATGTTGATGTTCACTGGGATAGTGGAGTTGCTGTTGATCTGTTCCTTCCATCATGACTCTGTGATGAACTGATTGACGATGAGGTCCTTGCCCATGATTTCATCAAATGAGATCTTGTCACTGACTTGAGGTGGAGCTTTGCCACAAGCTCCATCACAATGCATGGAATGCATACTTTGCTGGATGAGGGGTGCATGAAACCTTTTTTGACTTTTTCCTGTTGGGTGCTGAATCAGTAATATGAAATAAATTTGATGTGCTTACCACTTCTTTGGCGAGCAGAAGAATCCATTCCCTCTGCTTGGAATGGTCTTCAACTCAAGGGCTATTGATCACCCTGAGAAGCCTTGCAGCATACATGTAGAGTTCTTGCTGACTTGAGTCAGAAGACATGGTAATTTGGACAGTGAGCTGAGAAGAATTGGGATTTTGATAGGATGTTGTCATAACAAAACTTGCCACACAATGGTTTTCAGAGTATCATTTTTGGTGTCTGCCACTGACACAGCAACATGCTTGTCACTTTGCCATATATGGTACTTTTGGGACCATATCTGGCGAATGCAGCAACGTGAAAATTTGCTATGCTCTGAAGCATACTTATTCCAGTTAGCTACAAAATGTTAGACTACTTTTCCTTTCTTTTGCCTTCGTTTTTTTGTTTATATATGGTGTAAACCAAACAATGGATAATCAAATGAAGTAGGTGTACTCATAGGTCTGGTCATTGGATCCCAAGTGGCCGAGCCCCATGCAAGCAGCTGGTAACTATCCACTATGACTAGTACTATGGTGTACAGAAATTGTCGTCACACTCCAAAAGCTGCAAAGATGTAAATGTCATGATATCAGTTTTCATGTGGCCCAGTCAGATTGCAAATGTCACTGGGATCAGTGTGAGAACCATTTGATGTACCATGGAGCTGTGGTTGAAGACTGGCACTGTCCAGAAAATACCAGTTGAACCAGGTCAGAAAAGCTCAACTCACTTGATGTTGCAGTAAGATAGCATCTACATTCACCCAAACAGCTCTCAACTAAAACTTGCAGTTTCTTGAAGGTTGTATTGAGCACACACCTGACATTTATGTGTCTGAGCTCCACCACAAACTAGAAGAAGTATGTGGTATCAAGGCAGGCTCCTACATGCCACCACTGTCCATGTGAGGAGCAACTACATCAGATTGTGGTGCGCTTTCAGGGTGATTATGTAAGCGATTTAAGCGGTCCAAAAGGGGCCAGAAGCCAAAAGAAGCAGCCACTAGTACTTCCACAACATGTCCACTTTTGGATATGTCAATTTATGTCCCTCCCTGCATTTCCTCCCTTACCAGGGGCCATTCCCTTACTGTAGACACAATGTACATACATAAACATGTTATATATTTGTAACAGGACCCATCTGACTGCTGTAATGAGTCCCTAAAGAGTTTAATAGAAATATAAGTAATTTATTATGAAAAACATAGAATTGGTACATTTGTTTTCTAGACATATAGACAGGCACATTATGTCCTAAGCTAGGGATTATATGTAGGTATATCATACTAGAAGCCCAGGGCATGAATGTAGCTCCTTAATTGTATATTATCATATCTTCTCATATCCACTTTTTATCTCAGGGGGCTACAGGGGTGGTCCAGAAACTATGGACAATGATATAATGTCATATTAAACATATCTGGAGATATTCTGGACAGTTAATAATAGTG
>JBBPQP010000182.1:0-40601 GCA_038092555.1 Boletus subgraveolens | reverse complement strand
CGTCACCAATGTGGACAGGATGGTAGCCTCCTTTGACGTAGTCTTCCCAGTCCTCTTCCTCCTCTGTCATGATGGATTGTGATTCCCGACCCGCCGTCCACGGCCATATTCATAGGCACGATCTGGAAGGAGCTCGTATGTACGCTCATCTTGTCCATGTCTCCGCTTGCGTTCGAGCCGCTGCTAGAGCCTCCGCTGGCGTTGGTCCCGCTCGCAGCAGCCCGAACGGCTTTTTCGCTCTCTGCAGCGCGGGTAGAGGCGCGGAGCATATCCATGTCTATGCGCATCACCGTTCCGGAGCCGCCTTCTGCAGCGAGTGCTTTGTCGCGTTTGCGCACGAGTTTTGCATAATCTGTAAAAACAGAAACGAGGTTGAGCGCAGGCTGTCACGTGGCATGGCAGACGATACGCACGAAGGCCACAGGCATTACACAACGTCCGGGCACCATCAGGACCTCGCCGCCATTCTGGCGTTTCTCTGATATTACATGAATGACATTTGCCAGGCGGTGTCGCGCGCTAGCGTTGTAAGTCCACTTAGCCATGCCCTCGAATCCATGGAAACGCAAGAAAAACACGCTCACACTTCTCTTTCTGTACTTGTTCTTGCCAGCACCGACCGCACCCCCAACAGCCCCTGCCACAGAACCGGTGCCACCAGCCGCTGCGGCTGCGGCTGCCAAACTCGTCGTGAGCGCGCGCTTGGTGCGAATGATCTCCATGTCTTTCTCGGCAGCACTGCGTTCGGCTGCTGTTTGTCCGTTCCCCTGACCTGCGCCACTGGGCGAGTTTGAGAGATGAAGTTGGGAGACATGTGGGAGAGTGGAGGTTTGGGTTTCTTCCCAGGGACGTTTGGGGGCACGCGTGTCAAGATCTATCGGTGCTCCACCCGATGGACCACTTGCATTTAGTGCGGGATGAGAATTCGTTCTCTCACCAAATGCGGGTGATGTGATGGACAAATGGGGTGCAGAGGCTGGAGCTAGAGTGGATGATGACGATGCAATTGATGGATGTGCTAATTTTCCTGAAGAGGGTGACCGTAAGGATTCAAGAAGACGGACGACCTCCTGAGCGCGGTGAGTCATCTCTGCGAGTTCTTCCGGAGGTGGTTGCGCGAGAGGTGTCGACGATTGCAGTTGAGCTGCATACACCACGAGAGTCAGAAACATGTCATCGGGGAGATGGTCAGAGAACCAGGGCGGTAGATGAATACCCACTCACCATAGCGAGTCGCAAAATTGTACAGCACCGTACAATGCTTCAACACCTCGTGCATGACGCCCTCCCTCTCTCGATCCCGTTCTCTCTCCCTCTGTTCTTTCTCCCTCAGCTCCGCTAGTCGCTCGCGTTCTTTCTCCCTCTCTCTTTGACTCTCTCGTTCGCGTTCTCGCTGAATCTCCCGCTCGCGTTCACGTTCCCTTTCTCGCTCGCGCTCCCTCTCGCGCTCGCGTTCTCTCTCCCTTTCTCGTTCCCGTTCCCGTTCGCGCTCCTCTTCGGCCATAGCGCTCATTGAGAACCTCGCCTCCCTAGCATGCATGGTATCCACTGGAGAAACATAGGCGGGACGCGGGGCCTCGGGATGATGCATCTGTTGTTGTGCTTGCGATTGAGGAAGCGAGTGCGATGGTTGCGTTTGAGCTTGAGGTGGATGTGTGGAATGGACAGCCTGGGCAGGTGGGTGCGCAGAGTGTGTGGGTTGTGGACCATGCGAAGGTTGAGATAAATGGGATGAGTGAGATGCGTGCGAGGCGGGTTGTGGTTGTGAAATGTAAGATTGCGATTGTGCATGTGGTGGCGCGGCACTAGACACATGTTGGGTATTGGGTACTGGAGAACCATTGTAGCTTGGCGCTGTATGCTGGGATGGATACGACGACAAAGTCGATGAGTAACCATGTGATTGTCCAGTCTGACGTGTGAGCTGGTGCTGTGACGAAGGTGGTGGGGGTGGCGGGGGACGTTGCGAGGGTACAATCGCTGGAACTGGCACAGAATCAGCAGCAGTGTACCCACTCCGAGAAGGCTCGCTGCTGCCAACTGGATACGCACCCGCAGAACGTGAATCGCCGAACGAGGAACGCTGATCGGCATTGCTAGGAACATACTGAGGAGGTGCAGGTGGAGCATGCTTTTGCTCGGCTGGTACATAGGACGACGGCACAGCAGACGTTTCGGAAGGGGTGTACCCATGTCTCGTGTCCTGAGTGGACAGATATCCAGACGATTGCCTCGTCTCTGTGACGTACGGAGCGCCTGTTCCTCTGTTACTGGACTCTTGCCCGTGAGCATAACCGGTACGCGATTCCTGTGCGACTGGTGGACGCGTCGAAGCCTCTGGAGGATACCCGATCCGACTGGGGGAATCTTGAGTGTACCCGGATCCTGCGCGTGCCGTAGGTTCTGGAGCATGCGACTGAGGGTAGGTATATTTTGTATCCTGAGTATATGCACTCGTACGCTGCTCTGGAGGGTAAGTCCGAGCTACCTCGGACTGGGTTTGAGGTGGGACGTGGGCAGGAGGGTGCGCCTGGGTGTAAGATGTTCCGGGTCGCGAAGAGTCCACTTGGTGGGGATAAGCGGGACGCGTCTCGTGCTGAGAGTACGACTGGGAGTGCCTTGCGTCGGCAGCCGCGGACGGAGGCACGGATGTGAGGGCAGGAGGGTAAGGGTACATTTCATGACGCGAATCTATGCGCGCATCGGCGAGTTTGGGTTGGGCATGTGGGTACCGAACGCGATCTGGGATCGGAACGCGAGAGTCGCTGAGAATGGCGAATCGGCCGAGTGTGAGCACACGTTGGCGCAGCCCTAGGAATTACGTACCGGGTATCCTGGACTTGCGGATGTCCGCGAACAGGTGGTGTTGGTGCTTGGCCCTCGTACGTTGTACCAGACCTGGTATCGAAAGCGTACGTGGATGCGGAAGTAGACGGGGACACGTAATGAGGTGGTGAGTGTGCGTGTGCGTGCGGTTGCGGTGGCTGAGTCGGGGTTGGAGTGGGCGAAGGAGGTGGGTGGGGGTAAGCGGATGTAGGGGTTGGATATGCATGGTGAGAGGTGTATGAAGGACCATTAGCAGGGGTAGAACCGTAGGATGGAGAAGTGGAGGGACTGAATGTGGGAGACGTCGTGTTTGTTGTGTAGCTGGCGGAAGTGCTGTATGGCGTGTACGGTGCAGAAGTGGAGGTGGAAGAAGGGGGATAGGAAGGGTTGTATGAGTGGGACGTGTTTGGGGTATACGGAGACGGAGGGGGGTAGGTTGAGCGATGTTTTGGAGCAGGGGCAGGGAAGGCAGAGGTAGCACGCGGGGGTGCGGCGGTGGGTGGGTCGACGGTGGTGGGCACGAGGGGCGTCGTGCGGGCAAAGGACGATGGCTGGCTGGATGGGACTTGGGCGTGCACTTGGGACGGTGTTTGGGAGTGAGCTGAGGCAGGCGGGTTGGCACCATGCGGATGCTGTTGCTGCCAAGTGGAGGTGTCATGGTCGTGCTGCTGCTGGCTCTGGGACGATGCCTGCCCCTGAAACGCGAACGGTTGGCGGTGAACGTACGCGGGAGCAGATGTCGGAGTGGGTGTCGGGTAACCAAAGGCTGAGAAGGACGTGCCGTTGGTGGTCTGTGCAGATGGCCCGGCTGTAGCGTGGCTGGGGGCAGAGCCATTCACGTCTTGGGCGACGTCGAAGCCAGTGTAGGCAGGCTGGTCGGGACCGGGAGGCGCGTCGTGCTGCTGGAGGGGCCGAAACTGAAAATTCAGGCTCTTGAGCGGAGGAAGCCGAAAATCGTTGGAGGGCACGTGGGGGGGTGCATGAGGATTTGAATTGGAGTGGGGGTTTGAATGTGGGGGAAAGCGGTGGGCGTGGGCGTGGTGAGCATGCGAGGAGGCCATCGCACGTACGGGGCAGTGTCGGTGTTGGAGTCGGTGTTAGCGTCCGTGGTCTTCTGACAGGGACACCGAGTTTGTGTAGTAAAGCTAGCAAATAACGTTGAAGATATCGCCGATAGGTGATGATGACGGCGTACTGCGATGAAGATCTCTTCAACGGCTGGCCAAGTTGGCAAGTCGAGATTCTGAGTGTACCCTTTGCAAGCGAAATGGAACGTTGCAACGACGCGAACCTGATCTCTACGACCGTCAAAAGTGAGTGAGAGAAGGGGAAAAAAAAAATGCGATATCGAGATGGAAAAAAAAAGCAACGACGATCAGTTTGACCACTGGGGCCAGTGAAAGGAGGAGGGGGACAGTATGGCCTTGGAATGGAATGGGTCGTCCGTGCCGTATCTCCCGATGGCGACGGATCTCACTTGCACCCGCTGACACGATGCAAATCTGCGTCGTGTATCTTCCCACGCCCTGTATCTGGCCAAACTCAGATTCCCCGATTCACCGATCCAACAGACTCACCCACCCAATTCTTCGCTAGGCCAAGCGTGGAAGACGACGTACCTTCTCAACGATCCTTCCGCGTTCTCGTATGGCGATGGGTCTCCCCGTTCACCCATCCGTGTATAAGAGGACAACCAACACCCTCCCGTGGCTGTCCGCTCGGATGAATATCGTGTCATCTCCCCTCTACCCACAAGACCCAGACCAGGCCCCCATGCGCACCTCCCTGCCACGCACTCCAGCTCACCCCAAATCATCATCATCCCTTCATCACTCCCTCCACGCCCTTGCATGCATGCGTCCTCTCTTTCATTCCTTGCTTCTCTCCTCATTTGTCCGCTCCCCTCCTTGCGATCCAATCCGATCCATCTTTCCTTTTTGGGGTCCTTTTGTATTTCCCAATCGAGGCACCGTGGCACCCCGGATTGCCGTAAAAGACGCTTCTCGCCTCAGATTTATCTCCGATGTGCTACCGCTTTCCCCCTCTCCACGTGTCACGCCGCATTCGGATCTCGATACGGCTGGTGTCGTCTCGGTTATGGCCTCCTAGAGCACGTTCCTCCTCCTCCTCGTGTACATCCACCACCGCACCGCAGTCGAGTTGGGTGTAGCCAATAAAGTTGTGTCCTGTCCGTCCTCACACTCCGTTTCACACACCACGTCGCACTATTAGTTTCAATTGTTTCCACGTTCGGGTGTGCCTCGACCAGGCCCTGCAGATTTGACAACCGTGGACACCACGGGCTTGGCGAGCAACGCCGGGTTCATACACGTGTCATCCAGCCCGCAGAGCCAAAAGTCCCTCTTATCACATCTTTGTTCACATGAACGCTCCACACCGCAGCCTCAAACCCGCTGCGATCACCCGCGCACACCAACGAGCTTAATGCGCATTATTTATGACCGTGAAATGCAATCAAAGTGTGTCATCCAACCTAATTCCAATCTCACCTCTTCCTAGATCGCGCGGTCTCCGCATTCGAAGCCTACCATCGAGCGCTGATCATCCCGATTTCCCGCACAAGTCGGCCCACCGCCGGGGCGCCTTGGTCCCGCCACTCTATGCAATGGGCCAGGTTTGACTCTACGTCGTACTTCCCACTCACGGTGACCACCATCGCCCTCGTTCAAGCATGCTCCCGTTGACCAGCCCACGCGAGCATCCTATCATGATCCGAACCGTGTGAGTGAATCCCTTCATGACCTTCTCGAGGCAGCCTTCATTCTCCTTAATTTTTTCCGCGGCGCGCCGCACGTATGCTGTGACTTTGCACGGGAATAAGATTACCTTCATTAAGGTGGCTTTGATTTGCCGTCGCGCGATCGTTTGTATGGACATCGTAATTTGACGTACTCAAGACGTATCGGAGCCGTCGGCCTCCTCTTTCACGTCTTTTGATTTTCACTTGTCATTACCGGTCAAGTGTTTGTCTCCGAGTTATGATTCTCGACTGATCTATTCGGCCTTTTGCCAGCTGGTTTGGGAGTTTGTAGGGGAGGGATCGAGACGGGGACCTCTTTAGCTTACCTCTCGTGGCTTCTCCTTCTCGTTCAGTCGGCTGTTATTCTGTTCTCAGGGGCGTGCTTATTGACGTTTTTACTGCTTCAGAAAATGTAGAATCGCATTCCCCGCTTACCCGCACCGCCACGCTTGGCAAACCCTGGTGGCACCCTAGCCCTGATTTATCCCTTTCTCTCAAACATCCATCATACTCACAGTTTGAGTCGCCCGGATATTGTTTGTGCCAGGAGCACGGCGGCCAACGTGCTCAACGTTCAACTCTTGGAGCCAATCACAGACCACCCTGGCCCTCTAAAAAAAGGTGACCGAGGCGTGTTCGAGTTTGATATCAATCAATCAGTGAATTCCCTATGCCACCGTTCACACCGCACTTGCAGATATTGATTGTCAATTCGCTACCAACGTATATGAAATTGCGGACGAGCCCTCGTCGAGGATGTATCCTCAAGGAGTGTTCATAGCCTTGGTACTGACTGACTCGTTTGCAAATACCAGCCGGGCTCCAGTCGATGATTGCCCCTCGCCCGCAGTGCACGACGACATCACTGCCACCACAGTCCTCGGATGGCCAGTTTAGACTAGCTCGACCCTCCTGGCATATCACGTTACATCCTCCCATCTCATCCGCATCACACGTACGCGAATGACCGCTCACCCTCGCGGCGACGTCGTGCCTCCACAATCCGTGTCACAGCATCCGCGACGCATCTCCCTAGATCATCGTATAATTATGGGAGAGAAATATCCCTCTCAGCACGCCATTATCTCTACTCCCCTCGCTGTCCACAACCACACAGACGGAGAATGGACGAGCATACCTCGCCGCACCACATCCAGGGCCGACCGTTAACGTTTCAACGTTCACCGTTCCACCGCCCACAACACACGCTCTCAGAAGCACTGATACACTCGTGTACTGGGCTTCTCCCGTGCCTTCCATTCCATTCCACTTCATTTCACGCACGATATAGTACTAGGTTTCATGATGCGCTTATGCTTCTGTGACCCAGCGACGATAACCCCCTTGATTAATACACGCGTGATGGATTCATTGATCGCTAACGCACGGTCATGCCGCGCCACGCGCTAAAATAAAGTAAAAAAGAGTGAATAGGAGTCTCTTGCACAGCCCAGGCTAGTGGCAGATGACGGCGGCGCCGGGAACTCGTCATGGATAGCCTTCCATCCCACCATGGTCTCACGAAAGCGAAAAAGAGACGGCATCCCAGGTTAGATCCGTCCCGTCCGCGAGGCAAAACAGGTTTTTTCGAAAGGCAATTGCTAATCGATATCAGATCAAAACGATCTAGCTCCGATTGGGAAAATCTCGAGGCTGTGGTGGTGATGACCTTGGTGTGGAACCTTTTTCCCAGCGCTGGCATAAATGAGGGGTGGGGGACTTTGTACTTGGTGTTCCATGGCCATCTATGGGCGTCTCTGGTTTATCGATCGGCAGGTCGTGGCGCATTTCAATGTACGTGTGAACTTGGGATTCATTTAAGGCTAGACTGGTGGAGTGGGACCATAAAGTTCGGCGTAGCCTCTGTATTGAAAGCAGGGAGGAACATACGGCGTGCGCTTTACGGTCCTGACAGCCCGTGGAGGCAATGCCATGAGGTACGATGTCTCACTTGTCCTTTCGCAGCGCAGATGAAACGTCCCCTTCCTCAAGCTCGTCTCACCCGCCGCGTCTCGTATACACACCCTTGTACGCATGGTCCTCAGCTTGCGTGCGTTGGACCAGATGTCTGCAACGTGGCATATTCGACTCCGTCTGAAGACAAGTCAGAGTTCACAATCATTTGCGCCGTCACGTCTTCGTCGTGATTTCCAACGAGCCTGCAGCCGTATTGTCTCGCAAGATCGAGCGTCGCCTTCATGCGGGAGGTTTACTACGGTCAGGTCAAGCATCCATCGACCGTGTTGCAGTGTGCCCCGCCGCCGAGACACAGCGTCAACTTGTGGTGTCATGTGTACGAGATGGGGGTCCCTACACCCGAGTTGACGAATCGCAAGTTCAACGCAACGCGCTGGCCAGATGTAAACGTCCCCCCCAGCCGGACCCAACACGCACGGGTCTCCGTGCACCCGTTCAACGGAATTGGTTGACAATAACCCATTATTGTCATGTAGTAACGCACTCCAGATTCCGAATCAGAGGTACCGAGGCCCCGCCGGCTACATAACGTGACTCGCTTCGCGATCAGTGTTGCGATATACCTCCCGAACCTGCGATGAATCGGGCCCGATACGGTGGTGGTGATGGTGGTGATGGTACCGGTGTGTTATACCATCTGTGCGTACCGGAATCTGTGACCAAGATCCTGGACTGGAAGGACATTATCAACGACAAGTACATGTATGGATCTCCCTTTGCAATGGCGCGAGTCGTTATAGATTCAAAGCGCCACCATCTTTGATTGAAGAGCGGGGGCGGGATGGGATTACTACGCAACGACCGTATCCAGAGTGAATCGAACCTTCGTCAACGAGATCAGCCGTACGACATAAAAACAGACCGTGAGAGATGTACGTACGCTTTCAACTGACTACTTATCACGATAGCAATGATAGTAGGGTCTAGCCGCATCGACAAGGTCTCTTGGAGATGGTTGCCATCATCGACGTCGGCGACAGCTCTCATCGACCGGATCTTGTGGTTGTAAAGAAAACCAGGGATCATTGGCAATGATGAATGTGTATTCGAGCGTTTCCAGTCGAAAATTTATCCTGCTTGTAACACGGTTCTCGAGCTTTGCGAGATCACGCTACTAATGGGATTATCCCAGCGTATTGCGATGACGTGATCGGGCTGTCGACGCATCGATCACATCAGAGTGTCAAATGTAGATGTAGGGTGAAGAGATCCTGCGTCAGATAGAAGGGCGGTTGAATAGATAACGCTTTCAAACATGGAGTAGGAAGGATCAACAGATCACGTACTAGGGCACGTGGGTCGAGTCGGAATAATACACGATATCCCATAATGCTACAAGGTAAAAACGACTTCGCTCATCCATTCTAACAAAGCGCAAGATCATGATAACGTTACCAATGAAAATGCGACAAACAATTTCACATGCGTTTCGCGTTCGTTCACAACTGGTATAAGGTGACACCTCCAGAATTCGACCCTAGCGCAATCAAACCCCGCGTCTCGTCATAGTCTAAACACGACCAGCCATCCCCGTCGTTTTCAAGAACGACCTTGATATGTGCTTCCGATGATCCTTGATTCAGTAAGCCGGGAAAGAGGGCGACGACGAGCGTATCGGGCGTCGCTGTGACGGACATATCCTCTACAAGGTCACCGTCGGCGATCAAACCGACTGCGGCCCAGTCCGAGGGCTGAACCCAGACTGCCGTCCCGTGGGATCCAAGGACCATGTCGCTACAGCGGAGCAGGCCCCGGCGGTAAGAAGAGAGGCTGCAGATGAGATTGAACGGGAATGAAAAGAGTTCGTGTTCGACCGAATGGGTCTCGTGGGAGGCATGTGGGGGAGTATGATCGAAGTCGGTGTTCAATGTCATGAGTTGAAACTGTTCCGTGGGTCTCCATGGGTCGTCTCCCTTATTGCGAACGAGCAACGACAACGGAGGTTGGGAGGAGCTAACAGGGCAAAACGGCGCTGAAGGTCCCAGTGCCACTGACACACCATCGACCCAACCAAACGATTTGAAAGCGCGAGGCAGAACGATATGGAGATCGTCGCCTGGATACACCATGCGAGGCTCTTCAAAAATGCAGATGGAACGAGCCCTCACGACGAAGATACTCCCATGGGCAAAAGCGACATGCAATGGTTTGTCCTGCGCATGACTGAGTACATGATGACCAATATTGTGTGGATCAGTCTCATCACCTGCCACGTATCGGGACTCTTCAGCAACGCTTGTTCTTGTGTCTTCCAATTCAATATCAATGTTTCGGAGTCATGGTCACACAAGGCAATGAGATCCCCGTTCAAAGCAATTGGTTTGCTAGATGTGTCCAATGTCTTTCGGGGTTGGATTGTTATACCATGCGCGTCATCTTCGGAGATGGTAAGAATCTCGACAGTCGTGTTACTAGACATGGTTGAGTAAAACTGTCAAGCCCCGAGCACATTTCAACACGAACCCATCTCTGTGGACGGAAATGGCTATCGCTGCATCGGACTGGTCATCCGCATTGACAGCGAAGCCACTAAATAGTGCTTTCCCGGGGCTCCATTGCGCAACCACCTGAAGGGAATCGCAATCCCTGATATACAGGGTCCACCAGATTCGGAGAGAAGTCGTGATAATCCAGCACCGCCCACGGTGAGAAAGGAACCTTATCTCTTCTATAGCCCCGCCTTTGCGAGGGGAGGACACGACGTGATGAAGGGTTGGCGTAGGGGATCTCCAGTTGAGACCAAGTTTGTATGCGTGTAGTGTCTGTCGTTCGAGATCCTTGGCAGAGAACGATGTCAGAGGATACTTTGGGAATGGGATGCCATTTTCGAGGATTTCGTTCGTGCAGGCCATCTTCCAAATGGCATGTTCCTCAGATACGAGATAGAGTCGTCGAGATGCCTATCGAATGGGAATATTAGAAAGAATGAGGGTCCTGTCTAAAAAACCCAATGAGATATGCTACCCGTCGAAGGAGGAGGATCTCCGGGATGGAGAGCGCAGTAAAGATGTAGATGAGGATGTCGTGATTCAGTGCATCTAGAGAAAACGACATCTATCCGTGGTACACCGCAGTTTGACTTGCCAGACAGCCTAACAAAGACGTCGGTGGTAAAGAGACGAGCCCGAACGGTCATCATACAGGGCCTCCAGAAAAGGCAACTACAGATTGCGTCCAACACCGAAGCTTTGAAGTACTGACAGCTCGAATGGCTTCAAGGGAACCAACAAGACACCAACTTTCTTCTCGACTTCAATACCAGTCCCATGTTCCTGCATTCTTGCAAAAGTTCCATAACAAGGTCCAGGGCATAGCGTCTGAAGACGACGACGAAGAACCACAGTACTACGACGATGGGTCAGGCAGACCTCCCATTCCCGTTCGCCCGGCGATCCCAGAGCGCCCAAGTGATGATCCTGGAAGTGCTGACGAAGACGATGAGGACGAGAAACCACAGGTGGTCGTGTTGAAAGCCGGGAAACATCTCACGGAACGAGAGGCGGAGAACGAAAGACGGAAAGGTCTCGTCGTTATGTGTCTCATCTTCTTTGGTTGCGCTCATGTGTTCTTGGAATAGAAAGAGGCCTCCCGCCTCTCCCTATTTCTGACGATGAGTCGACAAAACAGGACAACAAAAAGCTGCCTTCGAAAGGTGCTGCCAAGTCGAAGCAGGCTGCACCCAGTCTGTCCTTTTCATCTTCACACGCGAAATCAAGCACAAGCTCTAATAAGCTCAAGCGGCGAATTGTCACGGAGGGAGAGGATAGTGGTAACGAAGGTGACAAGGTTAAAAAGGCACCAAAAAAGAAATCAAGGCGAGAGGGAAAGGGAAAGGGAAAGGGATTACTGTCATTTGCAGAAGATGTTTGAGGTTCGAGGTGGCCATTGGGCCGTACAACGTCAACGTCCTCATTATCACGGGTCAGTCTTGTTCTCTTGCTTTTCAAATTTACCGATAAGTCCACCAGAAGGTGGGATGACAAAGACCCACGTCGTTACGTGGCAGTATGTCTGCATCCCGTCGACGATTCCGTGCATACTGAGTGGACAGTTGCTCCTACGTGTCGTAGACACTCCTATCTGGCAGTAATTCCCCCTTCGTCAACATGCGACGTGTCCAGGGTCATCACCCTGTGGTCTGTTCATTGCTTATTACGTCCACTCATTACCAGCAGCTTCATACTCACATGCCATTGCTATCAAATGTCCTGCACGTTTCCTTACCCTACCGGCTCTTTCTCATGCGCTTCTGGTCAGTTCTTCATATTCCGCTGCATTTCTAGAGCAATTACATTACATATTTACACGGCGTTCTATCTCGTTCCGCTGGACGACCCGTCAAAGGAACATTACTCACCAACTCGCGGAAATGGCAGTTGGCTATGCTCGATGTAACACGCGTCACGGCCGGATCGATCATGGGCTCTTCCCATTTGCGAGGTCAGTGTGTATGGCCAACCGAATTTCGAATTCTGATCTAATGGTGGAAGATATGGGGCTGGAATCTCGGAGCTGGAGGAGCTGAGTGCACGCAACCCATGGCACTCTCTGCATCCCTCTCGTTGTCGGCCCACGCCACGAATTGAAGCATCGTACGGACCTTTCGTTGATATATTCATATCACGCCCCCTGTCGTGACCACCCCCTTCCCTGCAATTTCATTGGTGCATGTGTCCCCCTGTAGGATGCTGATGCCGTGTTTGCGCTAGGAGATTGGGGTACAAGGTCGTGCTATCGTTATTTGATGTGTTACTGTGCCGGTTCCACACGCAGGAGTGATCCGACATATACATCATCTTGCACGTTGCACGAGCCTCGTGCAAGTGTGGCGATCCGTGCGACACGAGCGACTGAAGGTTTGTGTCAATGCCCGGCCCTGTAACCCACACGCAGTTCATGTATTTGAGGGAGGGTGCCAAGTCCGAGGGAATCTGCATAACATGCACTGAAGAGCGGAGGCTTGATTCATGAAGTTGACGATGGCTGCTGCCTCGGAAAGGAAATCGGAAAGGAAAAATGCTGGCATGTGTACATGAAAATGGACAGCATCAGACATCCTGACGATAATCGGACTCTGAGGTGCCAGTGAACTGCGACCCTGTGTCTCATTCATTGCTTAGGCTTCCATGATGAATGAAATAACTTAGTCTACACGCTACAAGACCTCTACTGTAATATTAGAATTGCGAAGGGAACTACTCATCCGCAAATAACACGAAGTTCTTTCCGATGAACAGACCCTTCAGAAATATTTCGAATGCGACCGGAGCCCCTTCGTTGCATCCTCGAGCCCTGTGTTCCAACTCTTTTAAGGCAAGTAAAGTGGGTACTCCTCGGTTGAAAGCCTCCAAGTATTTGGGAAGACGAAGTTGACAACGAATTCGTTCATCGAGATTTCTTTGACAATATCGTTAACCAAGTTCTGTCGCGCTTAGCACTCATGAAGGGTGCCGCAGTTGAAAAATTCATGTGAACGAGCAACTGACCGGAAATACCTTGGGAGCGCGACCGTACGCAGACCATCCCACTTCCCTGTAAGCTCACATCGATCGCATCGGCATGGATCTGCTTTCATTAGGAGGTCGTACAACTTTACCGACGACGCGGACGGGGTAGCCAGGTTTGTTGTCGCAGAAACTGTCGCAGCTGACCTCGCACTCGTTGAAAACGATGCCAGGGAATCGATCTTTGGCTTTTAACAGCGCCAAGGCGTGCATGACGCTCGGAATGCGGTCAGGAGGGATTTCTCGCTGCAACAGGGTGTTACAGTTGCCGCAGAGGGTACTATCCTGTGTAGTCTGGTCTGGAAAGTATTAGCATCGGACAGGTCTGAGACGACACACACTGACGAAACTCGTAGATTCCTCCCCGTAAAATGTATCGATAGATGTTGGTTGCAATAGAGCATCTGTAATGGAACACTCAAGTGGCGAGACGATGTCAGTATTCGATTCATTCGCACACGGTAGCACCAGTTATTGATGAGTAGTGAACGTATAGTCCACAGAGTATAGCAGGATCTGAGGGAGAGATTGCATTCGGTGACGCTCCTGCTCGTTTAAGTTGCACCTAGTCACCGCTACGACGAGAGAAATACTCACCTCGGCTTCTGATCAAGCGTTCCTTGCTTCGTCGGCGGGGAACTATCTTATTTTCCAGCGTAAAATGTTGGTGCGAGAAGAGAGGGGAGCCTCCGGAACCGCCAGCTATTAGATGCAGGGATGATTCCACTCTCGATGAACCTCTACGAGATGGGAACGAAGCAAAAGATGTGTGTACTTGTCACGAGCAGTGAAATGAGCATCATGGTACGTTTCAGGGTCCTCGAAAACCCGTATTGATAGACGGCGGTACAGACTAGACGATTGAAGTAACCGGACGATACGTGACGCGTTTGAGTCACGTGGATGGAAAAATCAACACGGGAGGGCTTGATTGCGGCTGCGCGCATCCAGTGAAGAAAGTGAACCTCTGTGATCGGGGGTGGTGGCTCCGCCGAGATGCAGTTTCTTTGGTGAGGGGCATTGCACTCGGACCTCCCGTGGATCGGGGCGAGAACGCAGCACGGGTGGAGGTATAGCAGGATAGGGTTGGAATGACAAAGGACATAATTGATCACGGTTGTACCGCTGTCGACTGGTGTTGTAGTCAGCCGTGAGAGATGGGTGAATGTGGATTAATACCGACTTGTAGACTGCGCGCTTGTCGTAGACTTGAGTGCTAGTGGCGACAACCGTATCAACGAGGGGAACCGTCGACAAGGCGTAGGTCCAAGCCAGAAAAAGTCCGCGCCTGACTCGGTCTCGGGTGAGTTGGCTGGAAAGGAGGGATGGACCTCTGTTGGTGGATTGACGCATGGTAAGGACGTCGCGTACAAAGTAGGGCGCGATGGATTCTTTCGCGAGCGCCACGTTGTCCAGTGCCATAGTCCATGAGCGCTTGAGCTGTGAATCGCAACTCGTACCTCCGTTTTCGCTTCTGCCACGTCCTGTTAGCGTTGTTAGTACATAGTTTGAACGAAAACGATATCACTTTTACATAGTAATGTCGATGCAGCGAGACACATTCGCTTTCTTTGCGAACCATTCCGGAAGAAAACAATGATTCACCCGAACCCTAACACCTCCCGCGACTTCGCTTAGTCCTCCTCGTCTGCTTCTGTATCGACGACTCCTAATTCCAGACCCCGAAGATAACCCTCTTTCTCGTGTATGGTTTTGTAAATATCCTTCAGGTTTGTCGGAGACTTGATCAAGCACAATTCACTCTCTATGCCGTTCCAGACATAATACTTCGTCTCCGAATCCTCCTTGTGCTTGGACTGCAGCAAGAACATGACGTCGCCAAACTTTGGATCACGGGTGAGGAGAGGTCGAGCATCTGGTAATTTGTAGTCCGTTTCGAGCGATTCTTTGAGGTCTTCATCGCTACCTCGCCAGTAGTAATCAAGGTGCATATGTGTGGGGTCGTTAGTCCAACCCTGTGGAGGGGTGAGACTCGCAGCCTCTCCTTCTGATTCATTCGCAGCTAGAGTTGTTGTTGTATCGGATGGTACAGCCGAGTGGTTAATAGGATCGGCGAGCGACATGGATGAATATTGAATAGCCAATCTAATAATCAGGGAAAGAGAATATCAGATACAAGAGAAGGGGAGCATGATGCACATGGACGCACCGCGATAATAGTGAGCGTTTGAAAACGCGGAATGCACTGATTCGTGGAATGTCTGATGCCTGCTGAGTCCTTCGAGTCGCGAGACTATCACGAATATGCAAACAAGCTACAACAGCGCTAGAGTGCAGGAGGTGTGCACTGGAACCAGCATCCAAACCAGCCCGGTATGTAGAGAACCCTAAGCGAAGAGCTTTAACTCGTCAGGGGAAATCCATTTACGGAGACACACACGGGGAGGCTTTTACACTAAGCGTACACTGCCACAAGGACTAAGTTGACACACTGCCCACTAAGAACCCCTTCTGGGTTTTGCAGAACTCGAACCCACGATTCGTGACAGCAAGCCAGCGCCTGCCGAGGCAGACCCAGGAGGTGGTGGATCCACAGTCCTCTTACTCGGAGTGTCTTGTGGCTGGTGTGGGCTTCGCTTATCCCCATTAACGACCACCAGCCTCAACCCCTTCAGGTATCCCTTCCCCTCTCCAAACTTGTTGATGCTCTGTCGGATCTCGTCTATCCCTTGTGCCTCAATAAAGCACACCGAACTTTCTATCCCGTTCCAAACATAATAGGAAAATTTCCCGGTGCTGGGCATGGCACGGAAGATGAAGAGGATATTGCCGTACTGGGGGAGGTGAGTCCAGATAGGCTGAGCATCTTTGAGATCGTATTCTGTGTCCAGCATTTCCTTTATGTCACCAGAACCAGCCCAGTAATAACTTCTGCGCATGTTGGCCTCCTCGTTAGTCCAACCTGTAGGAGGGGTGGCAGCGTTGATAGCTTCAGCCCGAGTGGAGGACATAGCAGTCGGATTGGTGATCTGTCCATGTCAGTGTATACAATCATGAGACAGGGTTATGAAGCAACGTGGTCAATGAACGCACTGTTTACAGACGATGGTACACTCGAATGCAAGAAATGGAATGGGGATTGCTGTGCGTTAGACCGTATCCTTTTGTACCAAGATGAGGAGGCTCCACTGCTCATCTCGGGGGGTTTTTGCATTACCCACGCTAAAACGCTGGTAACCAGAGTGTCACTCTTCCAGCAGGTCACTCGTTCGATATGGGCGCATCATTGCCCTGTACCTGGGTAGCAAGGACACTTTTCGCCCGCGGAGTTCTTTTTCGTTCACCTGAGACAGGGTCGAATTTAGTGCGCAAAAATATCAGAGATAGATTCATGACCATATTGCGCCTTGGTTGACCAATCTATCGGCGAATCATGGCTAAAAGGACAGTGTTGTTTCAGGTTTTTGCTCCCTGTAATCTCCACTCGGGCCTGGTTCTGTTCGGTCCTTCTAGTACTCTGGTCCCAATTCTCACCGAACATCCCAGCTGTTACCGATCTCTGGACACACATTATCCACGCAAAAGTGCAAGACAAGAATATTGTGTGCCAGCTATGCTGGCTTAGATGAACCACGGATTCGAATTAATCGTGATGGCATCACCCAGTTAAGGGAGCTGGACCATCTTTGGTTGGAACGCTAGCACGTCTAGTTCACCGCGGTAGGGTATCAAACCGCCACACCTCTGGGTATGAGTATAACTGTTAGGCATAGTCATTTAATAACCACACGCAGGGGCAGCTACGGAACCGCTGAACTAAGCCGCAGCATCTTGTTACATCTAATGATGAAATGTTGGATGGCTCGGGTTTGGTCATACGGAGATTGACAAGACCTTAGGATTCAGAAATGGTTCAATTTGAATTGGGTGCATTCATTTTTCCTCTCATCTCCGTCGGATTTGGCTTAGCAAAATATTTCTCTTCGTGTCATTGAATAGGAATGTACCAGTCACGCAGGCTTCTGCTCCGATGATCGCCCTAGCTTCCAAGCGTAGCGGATGGGAGTTCCCACCGCGGACACCGCAAATTCACCGTATATAAAGCCCACCTTCGTCATGTCTCAAGAATCACCCAATTGTGCAATCTTCTCACCTTCGAGATGGCTGCCTTTCTGCCCACCCCTGCGTTCAACAACCAGCTTCAATTCCCAGCAGCTTATGGTTATAATCCGACCCAAGTACTTGACCTCCCGTTTACTTATAGCGTGACGTGCAATTCTAAACACCGCACAGATACTTAATTTTCTCGATGCAGTCGCTACCAATCCAGCTACCTACGGGGCCCCGGCCGGCCGCCAAGCCGATTTCCGGCTGCTTTACAATAGAATCAATGAGCTTAGAGCGTAAGGATTGCGATCGTTGTCGGATGGGCTTTCTTCTCCTGACGAGACACATATTTAGCCCATCCGGGTCAAGGTACCTTCAGCCCAAGCCGGAGCAACAGTTCCTGCGTCACGGGAATCCCCTCGCAGTAGATCCAACTCAGCCAATCCCTTGGACCATCAACGCTACCGCAGAAAGATACTTCATCATCTTCGACCTCCTCGGTGTTTTCCTCTCCCTCATGGGTCCGGCACCAGCCAACGCTACCTCGAAGAACTATTTCCTTCCCCTCGTTGTTGTCTATGCGAGATGGTGCTCTGCGTTGGCACGCGGCGTGAAGATCAGGCCTACTGTTACCCAAATTACTTGGGCAAGCAAGGACAATGGCAGAACGTGGCATTTCTTCCTTGGGTCAAGCTCCGCAGGATTTAATAAAAAACCAACAACTTATAAGGTCCTTGTGGGAGAAGCACGTCATAGCTATCTTCGGGGTATCTTGCAGGCGCCGTGGTTGAGCTTCGGACAATCCCCTTCTAAGGAAGAGAATGGTAATGCAGGGACCAACTTTGGAAACTGCGCTGAGACATATCCGTTCCTCTACATTTTAGGGTGGGTCGATCACTCATGAGCAATCTATGGCTCACAAAATTTGTTATACAGGGACTCGACACTCAAGAACAATAGCTTTGGCATCGCGTTCGATGTCTCTACTGCAATTCACCCTGCGTACAACGGACAGGACTATTGGCAGCGGGGCCCGATGATGCCACCTTGTGACCCGAACTGTCAACAGTTAATGAGATGGTATGGGATTTTCGATCGCCTGCGGCATTTTCAGCTCTGGGATACATAACCCGCGCGATTTGGGTAAGGTGGGCAGAGTATGGTGAACGGCGGTGCGAGCACTTTTGTGCTCTTTTCATTAAAGCGAACATGTATTATGTGTAGTAGTCATACAACAGCACTTGAGTCTCCTTTACAATATTGCGTGAAAAAAACATAAATGTCAATTCTCTGAAACGTTTGGGAGACTTGAACTTACGAGGTTAGTCCCAAAACTCTGCAAGCGAGCTTGATCTACATGCGCATGCAGTACATACTGAAGAATGGTAGTGTTCCACTTTGGTTCCACTGAACTTCAAATTGACAGGAACTGTCACACGCCGACGTCGCTTGACGCCCCCTTCGGTGCATCGTTCTGTTCCCACCTACCTCTCTCGTTACCGCTATGGGAAACTCAGGAAATGCACAACGCCAAGCCACTATTTCGTCGAAGCATTCGGCACGAGACGCGGCGCTCGCCTTGGCTTCTCCGTATGATCGTAGCACTCACGACCCCTGTCTACATGCGACAGGTAAGAAATCAACACATCCAGTCGTCACCTGAACAGTTAGGTAACCTGATGATCTTTTCTTCTCAGCTACGGAGATTGTCGAACACATTGCTGCCGGTAAATGGACGGCGTCGCAAGTTCTTGACGCATACATGGCCCGCGCAGTGGTCTCTCAACTGAAGACGAATTGCATCACCGAAGGTCAGTCGCAATCGAATAGGTCTAGTTTCCGGTGCCAACGCTTCGCCCGTCCTAGTCCTCTTTGAAGACGCGAAGAAGCAGGCGAAAGAACTTGACGAAGAGTTTTCCCGCACGGGCAAGCTGCGAGGTCCTCTCCATGGTGTTCCGATGAGTTTTAAAGACCAATGTACGCATTTTCACGGGGGTTCAGTATATTCACATACTCAATGTATGCGCAGACGAGATCACCGGTTACGACGCAACCATTGGTTTCACGCATTGGGCCAACAAACCATCCACCAAGGATGCCTTCGTGAGTCAAATATTGGTACTGATGTCCTTTTGTTACACTCACTCTCCCGTAAGCTCGTCACTCAGTGCAGCAAAGCGGGAGCCATCATTATTGTCAAAACCAATGTGCCCCAAACAATGTTCGCTTTCGAATGCTCCAACGCACTCTGGGGCCGAACCATCAACCCATGGGGTGACAAATATACTTGTGGAGGCAGTTCTGGCGGAGGTTCGCTTTTCGCACTCTGGATATAGCACGGTGACAACTGATTGGCGCGCATATATGCAGAAGCTGCCCTGTTAGCAATGGATGGGTCCGCACTCGGCGTTGGATCGGACATCGGAGGTAGCCTGCGTATACCCACTTCATACTGTGGCATCTACTCTTTCAAGCCTTCATCTGACCGGGTGAGCAATGATGGCACAAAAGGTATGGTCGCAAGTTGTACTCGGTGTGCACAAGCCATGACTGACGCTCTGCTTCACAAAGGTTGCAATCCTGGGTACGAGGCAATTCGGGTATCTTATGGACCGATGGGGAGGTACGAGTCCTGCCATTGAATCCGATCAGCTTTGCCCACCGACATGGTAGGTCAGTCAGGGACTGCGAGCTGTTTTGCCGCACTGTATTTGGCGAACAAGATGGCGCCCACCAGACTGTTCCGATACCGTTCCGTCCCATTGAATTGCCCAGCAAACTTAAATTCGGGTACTATTTCTCAGGCAAGTTGCTTCCCACTTGTCATTACACCTAGAGCTCTATGATGATCCTACGTGCAAAAGATACAATGTTGCAATCTTCCCCCGCGAACGTCCGAGCTGTCCAGGAGACGGTCAACGCCTTGAGGTCGCGGGGACACGAATGTATCGAGTTCTTACCTTCATTGAGTATGTTCATATTACTTGGTGTCCTGAGACTTGCTCATGATCTCGGCCGAGTAGGCAAGGAAGCGATGAGCACTTTTGTAGGACTTACTACTGCTGACGGCTACCGGAGAATGCTCTCAACAGTTGAGTCTGATCCTAAGGTACGAGTCACTTATTTAAATCAGAATATGATTCCCTTTTTTGAAAAGTATTCCGCAGGAGCCGAGCTTGTTCCTCTCGACTCTAGGCCCCAAACTTCCGGGTCAGTAACTATCATCGGTTAGCCTCAGGGGCCCGCATAGCTCACCCTCCATTTACCCACAAAGGCTTTGTGCGCAACTTTGTTGCCTGGGCGGCTACCACATTCTTCGCGGACGAAATTTTCCATGATCTCTTTGTACACTCACGCACAAAATCTGTATCTGAATTCGTGGAGTTTACTGATCGGCGCAACAAAGTTATCAAGGCATGGTATAAAGAAGTGAGTATGAGTGGTATCTCGTGAGCCTATCTTAATGATTTTCTCCGAACAGGTTTGGGATAAGCACGGTTTCGATGCCATCATTGCGCCGGTCCAGTCATTACCCACCATCCCCCATGGGTAAGAATTGTTACACATTCATCGTCCCTCGAGTGTGTGGGTTAAACACTAAAGACTCACCTACCCATTTTTCAGTGGCTGTGCGATGCTCTCTCCCCTCGCGGCGTGTACTATTCTCTATAATGTCATCGACTCGCCCGTTGGTACCGTCCCTGTTACGCGTGTCGACCCCAAGCAAGACAAGCTCCCAGCCGATTTTGTCCCAGGTGCGACGGGCACCTCCACGATTCTCGAGAAACGGATGTACACGGGTCCGACGCCGGTGTATGACCCGGTGGCGATGGCGGGTATCCCGGTGGGCGTGCAGATCGTGGGTAAAAAGTGGGAGGACGAGAAGGTGTTGGAGATGATGAAGGTCGTGGACGAAGCACTCGGGACAGCGCGGTGCTTCGGTCCTGGAAGCTGGAAGGAGCAATAGCGCGAGAACGATCGGAGCCGGGTAGATGTTGGACCCCTGGTTTCTACTCATTTTCATTGTCTTTTTCCTGGACCGATTCGATACTTGTTGAGATTGGATGTGTGGCTCTCTTGACACCCCAAAGAAATGGTACAATAGATGGGTTCTTTTCATCGAAGCTGATTGCAATGTGCAAGCATGTATTCACGAGATTATTTTAGGGTGAACTGATCCAGACCACTGAGTTGCCGTTAAGTGTACAATGCGGGTATCGCCCCATGATCCAAGTAAAATAGCCCAGCGAGGACGACTAGTCGTCCTCGCCCAGAATTGCCTCTACGACTCCGGGTCAGAGTATAGACCTCGTTGGCCCGAGGGTAGAGGGATTAACAAATGGAAGGAAATGTGAAAAGTACTCGAGAAATATGATGCAACGTTTAGCATGAGCGACACTGAAGAACGACACTACGATGCGAGGCAAAAAAGCATGGAGGACAGAACAAGGATGATAGCAACGCACGAGACAACCAAAACAAAACAAACAAAAAGCAAATATTTCATGTAGCACGTCAAGTGGTTCATGAAAGATGTGCTGTTCGCGAGGAGTGCCACACCGACCAACGTCACCATAAGCAGTGCTTATATACGGCAGTGGCTGCAGATCGTGATGGTGATCAACAAGTCTGATCTGAGGGGGTTAGATGTGGCAAGTGAAATGCTCACCTTGTTAAGAAGGGGCGTACCTCGATCATTGATCATCCTTGCATCTAGCACCTGGATCGGGCATTATTCCATGTCCGCGACGACCCTGATGAGGTGGATTCCGAGGACGAGCGCGCAGCGTCTCTTTGGGATTGCTCTTGAGATTCGGGATGCGTCTCCACGCGCCGGGCGGCCGGTAGGCCCCCTGGGTCCACAACATACTCGATACCAGATCGCGGGGGGAGCTGAGGGATTTGGGCAATTCGGTCATAAGAAGCCACCTGTTGTGGTTGTGGATGAGTGGCTGTCGACATGGTCGGCGCCATCGTCATCGGCGAGGATGGCATGGCAGCGAACTCAGGTGGGGTCGCTGGCATCGGTCGAGTCTGAGAATAAGTGGGGAAAGAACTCAAGCCAAACGACGAATGACCGAATCGAACAATAGGCTGTCCAGGTGGACCTGTGTCTTGTCCCGCAACCACGGGAAGCGGACCTTGTTGGTATCGGGGGGACTGTGAGGGGTACGGACTCCCCCCACCAGCTCGTCGAGTGGTAGAACGAGCGCGGCTTTCTCCGACCACATGACCCTCGCTTCGTAGTTCGGGGTCAATATGGGTATCCTCGAGAGGTGTGGCAGATGATCGGCTGAACCCGGTATGTTGAGAAGGGTCCAAGGGACTCGGATGATCCTCCTCGGATGCCCCTTCCTCCTCTTCTTCCGAGGCAATCATCCTGTTCTTGGGTCTGCGTTTCCTTGCACGTTTGTAACCCTCCCCTCCAGACATATCCAATTGCCAGTAGCTTCCCTTCCCGGGTTCCGTAATTGGACGTGGAACGTGTCGGAAAACTCTGTTCAACGACAAATTGTGCCGGATTGAATTCTGTCCATTCCCCAATGTTAGCTCTCAACAAAGCAGAAAGACGCCAGCGAGAACAAAATCGTACCTTCCAAGCCTTTTCGTTCTTGTGTTCCCGAAACCATTCAAATCGGTTTTCGAGCTCGGCGTATATTTCCTGGAGTGTTAATTGTTTGTTGGGGCTGCCGTAGATAGCCAGCTTGACGAGCATTGGTAACGGGGTTGATGGTTTTTCCCCTGGAGGAGGGTCAGGCAACGAGTGGAGATCGATACGCTCGTGGGCTGAAAGTCCAAGCTGTTGACGTAAGTAAGGGCCAGCATCGGGAAAAAATGAGCGAGTGCTATTGGTGACGGAGGTGGGTGACACAGCAGAGAACGTAGAAACATTCGGGGGCCGATTGGTGGCAGGAATCGACGAGGATGAAGAAGATGCTTGGGAAGACGGTGCGGGGTAGTTCACTTGAGATGGTACGGGGATCTGTGCGCTGGCATCGTCATAAATCTCAGGCGAGATCAAGCTATCTAATGGATAGCCTTGAGGAGAGGTGTGATAATAGGATCCACCCGTATTCGAAGGTTGCTCCCCATATCGGACGTGTTCTAAGCCAAAACGATGCTGTCCGTGGTAAGCTGGGTAATGTTGTGGATAGGTGGTATGACGAGGTGGTACAGGGGTTTGAGGGTATGTGGGTTCTATACAATAGTCATGGGAAAGTCGCTGACTGGAGGCAGAAGACGAAGAGGAATTGCTCCAGTTGCTTTCAACACTGTGGTGTGATTCCGAAGGACTATTACCGCCCTCATATGGATATTGCTGGAAAGAGGCGAGACAAGGAGTCAGCTCGGGGTTGAATTCAAAAAATTAAAAAAGCTTACATGTTGGATGTCATGATTTGGTGGGTTATAAACATTGCAAACACTCGGATCCAGTGCGGAGTAGCTCTGTAGCTCCGCCTGGGTAACCCTCGGTGGCACATATGGAGCATCATCAAATTGCTCTGGATCGTCCAGAACGTGATCAGGGATGGTTCTTTGGTGGGAATCTGCAGAGCTGAATTGGGCCACGTTCAAGAGCCCTGAGTGCTGTTCGCCGCTTCCGCCGGCGGTGAGGAAACCGGGATGGGCGGCGATGTCGGCGTGGCTGTCCGAAGCGTTATGTTGGTGCGTGTCGTTAACCACGCCTTCGGGTTGTGTGAGAGAATTTAGGGAAGCTGGAATCCCAGGTATCCACGGAGTCGGTGAGCCACCAGACATGATATCTTTGTGGTTTCATTGTTTGAAAAATAATAATTTAGTGGACCCACAGAACCAAATACGTGAACAACACAAGTTCAGCCGTGATGTCGAATCCATACGCGATGCGTCCAAGAATTGATCCCGTGATATTTTGTGAAAGCAACGCACGTGTTGGTGATAAGATAAAAAGGAGTGAGGTAAGCAAGAGTGAATCGGTAACCTCCGAGGAGTCAGCCGTACCGGAATTAGTGTGTGGCAGTGGCATCAAGGGAGAGACCGACGCCAGAAAGGAAGGGAGGAACATGCAAGTGTGTAGGAAGCTTTGTGAGTGCTCGGTTGGGGTATTTCTCCTGCCTTCTCGTGGTGGGCGGCCCCTCCTTTTAAGCTCGTCTGGCATCCGTGACATGCGGCTGTTTGTCACTCCTCAAAATTACCCAAAAAGGCTAAAAGTTCAAAGATGCTGTACAGGTTGATTGCGTTGATTGCCTCTGAACATGGACCCTTGTGCGAAATGCGTATGTCAGCTCCCTCGAACTGGCGGCGCTTCATCGCTCGCACCGTGGGGACTTCGAAAAGATACCACTCTGGGTAACTTTTGGTGGCGATGTGGTGTGTGGGGCTCCCTTTACCCAATGAAGCAAGTTAGCAGAATTGCGTCGGCATGCTTTCAAAAGTTACTTGTTATGGGGCGTCGGGGGTTTCCTTTCCAGTGTGGTCGACTCGGTTATGCACCAGAACGCCTCAGACGTCGGGGCACCGCATCACCTAGGACAGAATGTTCGGCGACATCACAAGGCAGCTCATCCGAGGTGGAACTATCTACGCGACTACCATCCGACTCGGTGCAACATTCGCTGGCGGGGATGATCTGTAGGCACCGATGAGTGAAGATCTCATACGCGCTGATAGTGGGTGCGTGTATTCGAAGTCGAGAATCGCTGTCTTTAATGTTTAAACGCGGCGTTTGCCGACTCGCCAGTACACACCACATAAGTTTTCGACTCGCAAGAAAGAACGAACTTGGCCTGCCCTCTAGCCTACCGCGATGGGGAGACGCGTGGTGCCAGCCGAGAAGAACAGCCTGTTTGGCACTTTTCGTGTGCTCTCCTGCTGCGAGTTCAAGGTATGGACATCATGGTACGGAAGTCTCCTCGCCAAGTTGAAAGTTCAGGGCGCTTCCGTCAAATAATATAATCCTTGCACGTCCCAGTGCCGCACCATTGTAATTTGTGACCAACGTCGCTACAACGTGGGGTTCACCTACCATCATCAAACATGTGGTGCATGTATCCCATGGATTAGCATCGCACACATGACACAGCGCGCCCCTTTCTCCAATCCGGGCAGGCTCGTGTTGGAGAAAGGATCGACATGGCACTGATGACAGTCGTGAGAGACAGGGGCATGGCTATGCATCTTTCGCACCAACGTTCTGAGAGTGATTGAAAATTTGCTGGAAACCTTCAATTGATAGGTACAAACTTGATACTGCCTTGGACCAGTCAGTTACCATATACGATAGTCAGCCACCTTATATAATCAGGGCATATGCCCATCGCCCTCCTTTCATATTGCATCCATTTACGATAGTGCCCGTCGAGCCTCCGTCGGAAATAGTTCAATCTCACTGGCAGTATTGAACGGCATTCTGATTGTGGTTGTGTCATGCACAATGTGTGGAATACGTCAGTGGCATGAACGTGTTCGGGTAACTTCTTCGGGCATCAATGATACACTGGAGCCTAGACCAGCTACAGCCCCGTTCACGTTGTCGCTGTACACCATACATCACTAGGGTTTCGATAGGCACGGTCGCATTTCCCGATCACGAGAGGTCCGGCTCTCCGCGGGCGATGGTAGCTTGGCTAGGATGGACAGCTCCAAACCAACACTCCGCCCTTTCGAATCTGACAGAGCGTACATCTCATGTCACTGAGCCGCAGTCTGCCCCATAAGTGTCCTTAACTGCACTTGGATTAGAGTGTGTTGTTGTCCGTCTAAGTGACACATTCCACGTGGTCTTTCCGGATCGGGGCCATGGCCTCCAGTGAAGCGACTACTTGTTATTGACCACCCGATTACCTAGTGGCTCGTGCCTACACTGGATGGGATGCAACCGGAAAAATGACGCTGAGGGCATCTGGTTTTGCGAGGATGTCAAGTATATACAACTACAAACACAATATAATCTAGGCGCTCCTCAAAGATCTATGAAAACTGCCTCGGAGGACTAAGCGGACAAGACAGAGCGTGAATCAACGAATGTATCGAGAAAGGTGGGGATGATGTATCATGTTTACAGTCCTTTATATATACTACTACTCGAATCGGGAATACCAGGGTCGGTGTGATGTCATGACATGTGGGTGCGTATCAGAATGTAATGTGGAGGTGGAGTAGATGGGGGTCGAGACCGGTCTATAGCGAGCTTACAATCTGGTCGAGAAAATTTTGTTGTACACAAATTCCAAGTCTTGTGAACATCACGGAAAACTCGTGAACTACTAGCTTAAATTGTACATTTGCTGGTAGGTTGTTCTGTAAGGAGGTTGTTGCGTACATCAACATACGTACAGGCTTCACCTGCCTCGGCCACACTGTTGACCTAGTTTGTTTCGACTGTCATATCAGCAGAACTCGACATGGTAGCTTGTGGATCCTGCATCCTAACAGGTAACACCACCATGGCCGGTTCCGCACACCAATGCCTTCCATGGTGAATGATGGTGATAATGAGTGGCAAGACACTCGACAAAAGGGCAGTGACTGCAAGGGCAGGTGACATGTCGAAGAAAAGCTCAACACCGGCCATGCAGGATATACCAAGGAGGGGTATGGTATGAAGAAATCTCAACAGAGCAGGATGATTCTGAGGGAAAGATGGGGAAACAAAGAACGGGGAACCGTTGGAAAGGAGTGCTGACCTGGAGGAAGCAAGCATTGACAACGAGACGAAGACTGATGGTGTAAATGAGAAGCACCAGCACCACCGGCAGTAAAGCTTTAGATCCTGAGATCGTGAGGACGCTATGTAAGCAACGATGTCAGCATGGTACATCCAGGATCCGGAAAGACTCACGCAAGGAATGTCAAGAGCTGTTCGACCCGAACAGATCTCAGCCAAGGTTGGGACCAGCAAACGCAAGATGCATACTGAGTTAAACGAAAATTTGTGCAAGTTTTCTAGCTCCTTCGTGAGGTCAGAGGAGAAAGGGCGTTGTTGTTCTGGGTTAGTCTGCTGGGAGGGATTTAACTTGCGGAGGGTGCAAATTATGCAGAACGACATGAGGCGGTGGGGTGTGAATAGGATGTCCTCAGTCCCAGTAGTAGATAGGAAACGGTGTTGGTTGGCGTTGGCCAATGGGTACTCTCCTTATAAACCTGGCGAGTGGATGTTCAGTTAGTAGATCTGCCTTATTTGCTCTCAACATCACTTCCAGCGAACCAAATATGACATGAGTAGCCTCGAGTATGGTGCATGGAATTGCTGGACTTCTTTCCAAACATGTGGAAATGTAAGAATCCCAGAGTGATTGCAATAGCCAAGCTAAATTACGGTAATTCACGGACGACGGCTCATCGCGTCGGACTGAGTGCACGTTTGAGGTACCTGGTGAATCGAATGCGACGGTGTCTTAGCCATGAGTGATGAAATATATGAACTCGTAACACCCAGGGCAGAACATCATCGACATCGCTCATCATGGAAGCGGAATAGCAGTGCTTGAGGCCCCCAGCTAGAACTCAAGTATCCACGCGATGGAGCAATGATGCTGGAATGATGCGCAGCAGGTAATATTCAATTACTCACATGTTGCCATCCTTCATCAGCCAGACCTAGTCCTCGGCCTGGCCCCAGGGATCTCATATGAACGGTAAATGAACGGAACCTAAAGCTAGAGCAGACCGTTGGTAGGTTTGAATGTGAGAATCATGTACATATGTGCGCAACTTTGCGAAGAGAAACGCG
The DNA here is from genome assembly GCA_038092555.1 of Boletus subgraveolens. Classification (NCBI taxonomy): domain Eukaryota; kingdom Fungi; phylum Basidiomycota; class Agaricomycetes; order Boletales; family Boletaceae; genus Boletus; species Boletus subgraveolens. The sequence continues at coordinate 12,754 of JBBPQP010000182.1, read as the reverse complement.
GGCAGAAGAATGAAGGGGTATAACAACTGTTACATGTCAAATGCCAGTGAGTGGAAAAGCCGCGAAACCTAGAAAATACATAAGGACTTACATGGCCTCTGGACTTAGGCGTCACTTCTAGTGGGCCGTGAGCCTGGGGCATCCCACCGCAGGCAGCTGGAGAGGTCGAGGCGATCTATTAGTACAGCGTGGGCTCGGTGAATCAGTCCTGAACAAATTGAAACCCCGAAAAACCTTAATCCTCCACCACACTGGAAGATAACATTGGTAAACATCATCATCCGACTTGCCTCCTCAACAGCCTTTGAAATCCATGGAATAAACCTATGTATTATTCAATAAGTCTCATAGATTATAATGGGGGGGATTAGCTGCGATGTGTCTGTGAGATTGTCAGCCGTTGTGATCCACACTCGATCTATAATCGTGCAGCTATCAGCCTGTCAGGAGGATTATCGATTAAGCTCAAGGTTGTTCGGGGTTTCAATTTGTTTGTTCACAGCCACTCAGGACTGGAAATGATTCACTGAGCCCACGCTGTACTAATAGATCGCCTCGACCTCTCCAGCTGCCTGCGGTGGGAGGGAACCTACGCCGTGACACCGCTAATCTCATGATCATATGCACGTGTCCGCCAGTTCAATGTATGTGAACTTCGTCGCCAACACAGATATCATCTTCCAGAAATACCCAATCATCTTTCCTGGCCTACTTCTGTGACTTGTCGTCACGGCTTCCTTTAACCAGCCAGTGTGGAAAACAACCTCTGCAATTTTCAAATGCCAATATGGAATTCCCGATATCTAGTGGCGTCCACCAAAGGGGGGTTTCATGCTGCGCACCAGCATACGTCGCAGATGGTCAAGAAAAAACGTTGGAGCACCGAAGTTGCATGGGTCAAGGGCTAGACTTTTTGTCACCCACAGCCATCGGAGGAACATGCTCGAGTCAGTCTTGGATATTGGAAAACCTGATTCGTATGTTTATGCACTGAGCGTACCGGCGCTTTGCGATACACTCGGCGCTAAAATCGTTGAAGGGGGGAGGTTTGGTACATTCCAGCAACTATGCAACGTGTGACTTAATCAAAGACGCCCGCACCTAGTTCCATGGTACGATTCGACTAAAGTAGACACGCACCACCCACCTGTATTTCCTATGTAGGCCACTATCAAGCTCCGCTGGGCCGCAGACTAGAACGGAAAGGTCCAGAAGAAATCTCCGCCAAGTCATAGGGGAGCCAACGTGTGTACGTGTTCGCAATCGCAAATTCTTCATGTGGGATAGGAAGAAGCTCAACGACGGGATGACAACAGGGCACCCAAATGCTGCTTACCGATGAGTCTGCTCACTGGAGTCTGGCATTATGCCTGCAGCCGTAGCATTACGTCGATGTCATTGCTTCTACTCTTCGTTGCATTGCATCAGGCAGGAAGAAGTGCGGCCATGGATGACCGCGATAGAAAGCAGGGATCAGAAGTATGGCCGTCATGCCAGCTTGCAGGCAAAGGGAAGGAAGTTGACCGCGGAAAGATAAGCGGGGTTGCGGGTTTGCTGGGATCCACGCCTGAGAGAAAGGTATTTCCACCCACAATAAAAAGTTGGTTGCATAGCGCTGCGAATGATGTCCAGGAAGAGGGAATGTCCTTCAAGGCTCATGTACAGAGCTGGTGGTCCGGAAGCTCGCGAGCCGTCGGTGGAGCTGCCCGGCGGTACGAGAGCGTCTCGTAAATGTAATGACCCGTGGCATTCGGGTAGTTGGAACCATAGATTGCAATACTTGATGGTCAATTGTCACGCAGCTGCTACCGTGACAATTGCGTTTTCAATCAGAGAAGAATGGGACGACGCATGGATGGAGGACGTCTGAATCCTTGGTACCATCGTAACGGAGATCCCAAGTCTTGCTTGGGGGGTGGGTGACGAGGGCGGAGACACGAGGGGCTTCAAGGCACCATTATGAAACTTTATTCCTTTACCCAGTTGTAGACGGGGTGAGTGAATCTATCATAATTTGATCTGACGCCGAGATGAGACTCAACGTTGTTGAGATATGCACATATGCCACATTAAATTCGGCCACATTTATTACAGCATGGTGTGAACAATATACCTAAACGAGTAATGTAGTCGCCAGTTCGCCACGCTTTGTCGCTCCCGACGCTGTACCTTAGTTCTGACCAAACATTCAACAGGTATTGATGTCTTTCATCCTGAGTTCTCCACAGTTTTGTCGGCATTCCGCATCCGGTGGATTCACCTTCTTAAAGCCCAATAGTACCGATGACGTCGTGGCTCTCACAAGATATCTAGCCAGACGTATTTGAACAATCGGTGGGTACTAATTTCAACCATTCTTCGATCTATCGCATTTTTTCCTGTCTCTCCGTCCTAAGATACTGGAACCCTTGGGTAGCGTCCGTAACTGGCACATTGTTTGGTTGGCAGGAAGTTCCTGCACAGCTTCCATGAGTTCTTTTCCCGAATTTCACGATCACAACGGACGAAGGTTGAAACGTTGATACGGGCGCTCTCATGCACATATGGTTACATTTTGATTTGATTGTGATGCTACCTAGTGAGTTACCATATCGGTGCGAGTCCTGTGCCGAAACGGTCGCGAGCCCTCCTTGGTTGGTACCATCATGACCAGCGCTCCTTCTGCTACAACGTGGGGTTCACTCACTGCCACCAAACATGCACTTCTGATCCACGGATTAACATCATCCTCGCATGCGTGGCACCGTGTAGCGTCCTCCTTGGCTGCTCAAGGTACGACTCAATCGCTTTACCGCAATTTCACGGCGCTCGTAGATACTCAATCTTACTAGGTTACTTCGTTACCGCTCCAAATCTCGTCGGGCATGGATCCAGAGTATCAACAGACTACCGCTTCAGTTCCATCGCGAAGGATCTCCGCCCATACCTCGAGGCAAGGAACTATTCGCTAATCATCGGTCATTCCGTGGGTGCAATCACGGCCTTGAGTCTCTTTCCACATCTTTCCCCGTCACACCCAACAGCGATCCTCCTGATCGATCCTCCTATGCAACAAACGTCAGAGAAGCTCGATTTTCTGGACAGTATGTTTACCGACTCCTGCATCAATGTTAAACCAGCAGAAGTTTATGGGGCTGAAAATCCACTGTGGACGCGCGAAGATAGTATCTATAGGGAGCTCGGAACACGTCTGTGTTCCGTCGAAGCCGTACATGGTATCTTCAGCGTAAGCGGCCACCAGTGCTTTCTATGCACGGTTGACTTGTGTTGATTTGAATTGGCTTACTCCCGACAGCAAAACCGACAGTGGGACTTTTTTTATTACTTCAATGCCATGCCGAGGAAGTGGAAGGTGACCGTCGTGGTTGCGGATCCTGCGATCTATAAGTTTTGCACAATCGAAGATATTCACCCTTACCATCACATCCGACCTGTCATGGTTCCAGGCGCGGGACACTGGATCCAGTACGAGTTCCCTGAAGTCATCGTCGAGGTAGCATTAAAGAGGGTAGCTGAATTGGACGTTGCTTGCTGCCGTTTGATGGATGCAACAGGAGCCAATTCGGACCAACGAGTCTCTAAATTCTCGGCTGTTCTCTAAATATCTGTGATCTAGCGGACATGGGTAAACGTTTCCACGGTTTCATGTGTAGGATAAGTATGTTGGTGTCCCATGACACCGGTTGCGCCAGTGTCTCCCAAGTTGAGTTCTAGAGTCAATCAAGATGCAACTGGTGTCGTTTATGGTGGACAGACTCCACCTTCGTATTCGTGACCTGACAGTCGAGGAGGGCATCCAATGGAGCTTGAGAAGCCTCAAGATAACCACCGTCACGTCACTCGGTTTCCAAATACATCAGGATGGCACAAATCAAACCCGTCGAACTCTCAATAGTCTTGCACGTTCTAGTCTCCTAATTGTCACAGTATACGAATGCAGTTGTTGATTTTATACGATACCAGGAAGAAAAAACCATCAAGGGGACAGAGAATGTGTGAAAAATTCCGTTATTATTGAATTCATGGACATGTACACATTTACCCTAATGGAATAGGCATAAAAGCAGTCAGGCTGTTGCCGGGGCGCTCCATCGCAATCCACCCCAACGATACTGATTGTGTTTCCCAGAGCTAGAGGTGTCAGACGTCCGAAAACCCATACCACTTCAGTCTTGCCGAATATAACTGCGGTATTTCGGATCATGATTGTTGTAGATCTTACTAGCTGATTGCAATAGCGATAATCTCAGTAGGTTCCGAGCTTAACAAACATAAAATAGATACTATAGACCAAGCAAGTGCGATCGTGCGTCCCAAAATTCGTCGCCAATTATATCACAGTGCAACACTTCTGTCGTCAGCTTCGACTTTTCGCGTTTACTTGCCTTCGGTGAGATTCGGACAATCTCACGTTCTTGCATTGTGATGGGTTCGGGTAGATCCCCGGTGTCCTGCGAGTCCTCGGATTCGCTGACCTGGTATACAACGGACACCATTGCAGACTGAGGCGCTATGGTTTATTCGACCCCACCTTCTCACGAACTACCACGCTTCCTTACCTGAATCGTGCCCAGATATCACTATAATTGATCTTGAACCGCTGAAACAGCATCTCATGCTTTTGCGCAGAGACGATGCCCTAAAGTCAAGCCAGCCCAGACTCCTACCTGAACACACGTTAGACATCACCCTCAGAATGGCGTGCACCTCGGTGATAGTCAGTCCGTCCTGTTGAACGAGAGCCAAAAATGCAGTTTTATTTATGTGTGCCATGATGCTAACACACAGCCGATCCTCCTTATCGATCCTCCTATGCAACATACGTTAGAGAAGCCCGATTTTTTGCACGGCATGTTTACCGACTCCTGCATCAACATTAAACGAGCAGATGCTTATGGGGCTGAAAATCCGGGTGTGCGCGATGGTCGTCTGCCGGTGGATGTGCGGGAGCGCCGATTGGGGGGTGGTGGGGGTGAGCGAGAACTGCGTGCGACGAACGGTGATCCGGATGGAGAGCGACGGCGTTGCGGTGGTGGGGAGCGCGAGGAAAACCGATGTCCTTGATGCTAATCCGAAATGTGGTTAGTGGACTTGGATGTTGAACATCAAGGGCACAGGTGACATACCCCACCACGCCCATCCTAGCCATTGTCTCTACCTCTGCCATCACCCTCGGAGCCACTACGACCGCGACCACAGCCCTACCCCTACCTCCCACCGCGGTCACCATGTTCAACTTGTTGGAAATTAGCATGACAATACTTAGCATAGATAGTTATTCTTTCTTCTCTGATTAGTGTCGGCCACTTACCCTATCACATACTTGCGCTCTCATGCTCATGCTCTCTTTCCCTCAAGTCTCGCATTCTATTCTCGACTGGAGGTAAGTACGCGCATCTACTAGTTACTACATGATGCACTTACAGACTTACAGTCCTCGCTCTCAGCCTCCGTGTTCCATTATAGCTCTTTCATGTTTTCGGATTTCGCCCAACTTAGTCCTGCGATCTCTTTCACCGAATGGGTGTCAGTCGCTCTCCCTTGCCTTGTGCATTTCTTCTACAAATGTCTTTGGGACACCAGTGGGAGAATCCTGTGGGTCAAGCAAAAGACTCCAGAGTGCCGTCATGAAGGTAGGGGTAGAAGACGTAAGGAAACCGGTCAGGTTGATTTGCATTTTTTGGGGGTCGGGGGTCTGTACCACGTCCAGGATTGAATTCAAAAATGGTCAGCGGAAATAGGGCGTGATACTTGTGGTGTGATTCGAGTCCTCGAGCAGCCCTATTGCATACTCGACGAGGACCTCGTCTTCAAAGCCAACGAGCTCAGTGACCTTTTTAACAATCCATGGTTTGATGGCCTGCAATTTTACTTTTTTCATGTCCACCTGAGAAAAAATACAATAATGAGGACGCTGTCTCCAAAGATGCTGGTGACATACTTTTTTTTGTCGAATTCGGGAGGAAAGTTCATTGTGTTGAGTAGACTGAATTCCTCGTCGGAGAAGCGCCTGTCTCAGTGGTCTGCAGAAGTGCCCTCGAAGGAGGAGCCTTGGACGATTCTCGTCAATACCAGGGAACATCTGGACGAGTCGTGTGGATCTAAATTACCTGCGTCAACCGTGAGAATGGAACTCTATTAACAACTTTCTAATTTATTACAAGACTTCTCGCTCACCAAACCCAACGTTTACTTGCAACACTCCTCGCTCGTGCAATACCCCTGTGGACGCGCGAAGATAGCATCTATAGGGATCTTGGAACGTGTCTGTGTGATGGACAGCTCTGCACCAACTTCACTCCGCCCTTTCGAATCCGGTAGAAGGTACATCTTACGCCGTCCCTGAGAGGCCACAGTCTGCCCGACAAGAGTTGTTTGCTCTCGGTGGATTAGAGAGTGTTGCTATCTTGCATTGTTCGCACAAGTGATACATTCCATGTGGTCTTTCTAGATCATGGCCTTCAACGAAACGACTACCCGATTACCAAGTAGTTTGTGCCTTCGCTGGATGGGATCCAACTGGAAAAATGATGCCAAGGGCATCTAGGATATCGACTGCATACAACTACATAGTACAAACATAAAGTAACCTAGGCGCTCCTTAAAGATCTATGTAGTCGTGAAAAAGTTCTGTAAGGAGGAGGTTATTGGGCACATCAGCATACATCACATTAACTTGCCTCGGCCACACTGCTGACCTAGTTTGCTTCGACTGTCATATCAGCGGAACTCAACATGGTTAGCTTGTGGATCCTGAATCCTAATAGGCAACACCACCATGGCTGGTTCCGCACACTGCATTACATGGTGAATGATGGTAATAATGAGTGGTAAGACACTCGACAAAAGAGCAGTGACTGCAAGGGCAGGTGATTGCATGTCGAAGAAAAGCTCAACACCGGCCATGCAGAATGTACCAAGGAGAGGTACAGCATGAAGAAATCTCGACAGAGTAGGATATTTCTGAGAGGAACATGAGGAAACAAAGAATGGGGAACCGTTTGGAAGGAGTACTTACCTGGAGGAAGCAAGCATTGACAACGAGACGAAGACTGATGGTGTAAATGAGAAGCACCAGCACCACCGGCAGTAAAGCTTTAGATCCTGAGATCGTGAAGACGCTGTGCAAGAAACAATGTCAGGATGATATATCCAGGATTTAGAAAGACTCACGCGAGGAGTGTCAAGAGCTATTCAACCCGAACATATCTTAGTCAAGGTTAGGACCAGCAAACGCAAGATGCATACCGAGTTGAATGAGAATTTGTGCAAGTCCTCTAATTCTCTTGTGAGGTCAGAAGAGAAAGGGTGTTGTTGCTCTGAATTGATCCGCTAGGAGGGATTTAACTTGCGGAGGGTACAAATGATGCAGAACGACATGAGGGGTGTGATGTGAATAGGATGTCCTTAGCAAAAATAGTAGATAGGAAACGACGTTGGTTACCACTGGTCGGCTGGTACTCTCCTTATAAACCTTGTCAGAGTGAATGTTGAGTTAGATCTGCCCTCCTTCGATCCCGGGATGACATTGTATGTAATCTTCTAGCGGGGAACAGTCGCAGGCGTGCCTAATTTGTTCTTGCATACTACATGCGGAGATCTAAGCATAGTTTCGCGATCCGTGAATTACTTAATTGAGTCAGCAAAACGTCTAGATATGGCAATAAGCTTCTGGACGCACCAGCGTCTTGTCACTATAGCTAATGACTTGACGTCATGGCCTACTGGAAAACAACTTATCTGCAATTTTATGTTAAATGTCAATATGGAACCCCACTCAACAAGTTGTTGCATGGCTTCGTTAAAGGTGTCGTCAAATGTTTCGAGAAGGTGTGGCTGCTGAACCGAAAAATATCATTTACCGTGCATCGGAGACGACAAGTTCTGGACATACCGCGGTCTTCTTTTTCATCGTCTCTCGCAAGACTTCCACCTCCAACCCCATTTTCTAGCTTCACCCCCTTCACTATCGGATATCGTCATCTGGCCTTCCTCACCGCTGGCACCGACTCTTCTACCACGTTCCTGGCCAAGAAGGGCTTCGATCGCCTTCCCCGAGGCGCCAATATTCCTCTTTTGTCTCGGATCTTCAATACAATGAAGTGCCAGGCCCGGAATGCAACAGCTGGACCCGATCCGGGTAACCCATCGGCCACCTCAGAAATGAAGGTCCAGACCAAATCGACAGGAGCTGATGGAGCAGCCTCGAAAGCCTAAAGGTACTCAATAACAAAGCGGAAATGGGGTGCGGACGTAGTAAGTACCAATATTTATTGTACGTCACCGTGTGCTCACAGCACGATGCATATTTTGGATTGGTGTCCATGCTGATGGGTGTGATCAACGAAAGTAGTGGAGTGACGCTTGGCAGTGATTGCATCAAGAGCTCCGATGGTATATCCATAACTTTAAGGTCCAATTGGCTCGAATACATGCCATACGGGTGGCTGGCGTGGGATGTCCAGCGGGAGTTGTGGCTCAAGCGCTCAAGCTTGGATTATTACCGATATGGCGTTCACCAAAGCAGTGTTCCATGCTGCGCGGCCTAGCATACCGAAGTTGCATGGGTCAAGGGATAGACTTTTTGTCACCCACAGCCGCGTCGGGGAAAACATGCTCGAGTTAGTCTCGGATAAACGGTAAAGGCCACATCCGTGCCAGGACCCGCTACTAGTCTGGTGACCAGCCCATCTATGAAGCTACTACGATGTCACCGGGAATGGCCGGATTGCTTAGACTCTGAGGAAGAGATGGAGTTAGGGGCGACGCATTTGTATCCTACTGTGCCTACAGCTACTTGCAAAACATTAGGCCTGGCACTTTTCCATTTTTTGTAAAATACGTGGCGGTGAGCGTGTATAATAGATTGTCCCTCCCACCCGAAATACCCTCCCTTTGGGGGGGTTATAAGGGCGGTGCCTTTGCTGGTCTTCAATCCGCTTTCTGGATGATTGTGTCAATGTTCCTTCTCCCGACTTCGCATATTCCGGTGAAGTCACAACTCACAAACCCAGGAAAACTGGTATGAAACCACTGTCACAATGTTCATACCCCACCGCATTGTTAGTGTTGTCGATTGGGCGAGCAATTCTGCGCGTCTCTGGGGTCTCCGAAGCATGAAGAGCGCCGTCGCGAGCATCATTGGGCAGGCGAGGTTGTTGGTGTCGGTGGCAATGGTTGCATCTAGGTGTGGTGGTGCACGCAATCACTTACGATAGATATAAAACATCGATAATCCGAACGAGATTCATGCATGCTCCCCGGGCCCACTGGAAAGTAAGATCTTGAGAACGCGATGTGCAGTCCGGCCTGCATGCATCATACTGCAAGTAGGTTCAATTAGTACTGTACTTAACAGTATCTACATCAGCATCGTACCCGCGGGTAAACCTATGCGGGGTATCGATATGGGTCGAAATCCCTGAACCCGTGGGCTGCGCTCGTCTCACGCAGCGAGACTGCATCCACCTCAAACGCGAAAACATGCCTCCTATTGGTAACGCAACGGAGTGCAGCAGATTTTCAGCCACAGAAACCACCATCTTCGTCGCCAAAAGCACGTGTAACACACACACCAACACACAACGGCCGTTTCGTGCTGATGAGCATAATCATACCACATCCTGTGTCAAAAGCAAGTAGCACATCCTGTGAACAGAAGAGCAAACAACAACGAAACAGTCCATCAGTAATCCACCAGGCAGAAAACACTCATGAAGGGTCACAACAGAGTGTGACTGAGGAGATGACCGAATAGAGTCCTCGCTAAGCCTCGCGTAGGCTCGCGAAAGCCTTCAGAAAAGCAACGTAACAACTGCCTTCTCCTGATAGGCTACATATCATCCTGCCGGTGGAAAGCGTGATTTCTCGGTGAGTACCGGCGCTTTACGATACACTCGATGCTAAAATTACTGAAGAGGGGGAGGTTTGGTACATTCCAGAATGGACATGTACCACCCACCTGTATTTCCCATGTAGGCCACGAATCCCATTGTAGAGCTCCGCTATATCGCAGTATAACTGAAAAGTCCTGAAGAAATCTCTGCCAAGTGATGGGGGAGCCAGCGTGAGTAGTACGTGTTCGCAATCGCAATTTCTTTGTATGGAATAGGAAGAAGTTCCACGACGGGATGACAACAGGGCATCCAGGTGGGGACTGTGCCAGTTTGCACAGCTTCTGGGTTCAAACGTTCATTCCCTAGATCTCACGATCACAACGGAGGAAGGTTGATATGGACGCTCTCATGCACATATGGTTACATTGTGATCTGATTGCGATGGTATCTTGGTGAGTCACCATATCAGTACGAGTCCTGTACCGAAACGGGCGCGAGCCCTCTTTGCTCCTCCACTGATACTATCATGACCGGCGCTCCTTTTGCTACAACATGGGTTCACCTACTGCCACCAGACATGCACTTCTGATCCACGGATTAACATCATCCTCGCATGCGTGGCACCGTGTAGCGTCCTCCTTGGCTGCTCAAGGTACGACTCGATCACTTTACCGCAGTTTCACGACGCTCGTAGATACTCAATCTTATCAGGATACTTTGTTACCGCTCCCAATCTCGTCGGGCATGGATCCAGAGTGTCAACCGACTACCACTACAGTTTCATCGCGAAGGATCTCCGCCCATACCTCGAGGCAAGGAACTATTCGCTGATCATCGGTCATTCCGTGGGTGCAATCACGGCCCTGAGTCTCTTTCAACACCTTTCCCCGTCACACCCAACAGCGATCCTCCTGATCGATCCTCCTATGCAACAAACGTCAGAGGAGCTCGATTTCGTGGATGGCCTGTTCACCGAATCCTGCATCAATGCTAAACTAGCAGAAGTTTATAGGGCTGAAAATCCCCTATGGACGCACGAAGATAGCATCTATAGGGAACTTGGAACACGTCCGTGTTCCGTGGAAGCCGTACATGGTATCTTCAGCGTAAGCTGTTACCAGTGCTATCTATACATTATTGACGTGTGCTGATTCGAACCGGCTTACTCCCGACAGCAAAACCGACAGTGGGACTTTTTTTATTACTTCAATGTCATGCCGAGGAAGTGGAAGGTGACCGTCGTGGTTGCAGATCCTGCAATCTATAAGTTTTGCACAGTCGAAGGTATTCATCCTTACCATCACATCCGACCTGTCATGGTTCCAGGCGCGGGACACTGGATCCAGTACAAGTTCCCTGAAGTCATCGTCGAGGAGGCATTAAAGAGGGTAGCTGAATTGGACGTTGCTTGCTGCCGTTTGATGAATGCAACAGGAGCCAATTCGGACCAACGAGTCTCTAAATTCTCTGCTGTTCTCTAAATATCTGTGATCTAGCGGACATGGGTAAGCGTTTCCACGGTTTCGTGTGTACTAGGATAAGTATGTTGGCGCCACATGACACCGGTGGCAGCTTGAGTGTCTCCTTGGGTTCTGGAAACAATCAAGATGCAACTGGTATCGTTTATGGTGGACAGACTCCACCTTCGTGTTCGTGACCTGACAGTCGAGGAGGCATCTAGTGGAAAAGCCTCAAGATAACTACCGTCACATCACTCGGTTTCCCAATGCATTCGGATGGCGCAAATCAAACTCGTTGAATTCTCAACAGTCTTGCACGTTCTAGTCTCCCAATTGTCACAGTATACGAATGCAGTTGTTGATTTCATACGATACCAAGAAGAAAAAACCGTCAAGGGGACAAAGCACGTGAAAATTTCTGTTGTTATTGAATTCAGGACATGTATACACCTTTACCCCAATGGAATATGCATAGAAGCAGTCAGGTTGTTGCCAAGGCGCTCCATCGCAATCCACCTGTCTTTCCCCAACGATACTGATTGTGTTTTCCAGAGCCAGAGGTGTCAGACGCCCGAAAACCCCCACCACTTCATCAAATGTTGCCAGTTCAGTTCACAAATTGATGGCGCAACATAGCTGCCAACGCGGCTAATGAATCGAATAAACAAAATAAGAATTCATTTGGCTGTTTGGGATTTCGGGAAACTGAGCTCTATGGTGTGCTGGCAGAACTTGGCAGGTTTTGATAACCTTTATGACGTGGATCTGAACCAAGAGAAAGCTTCGGGAAGAGTCAGGGGTTGAATAATGCCGTGCGATCCTGCCGAATGTAACTGCGGTATTTCGGATCATGATGGTTGTAAATCTTACTAGCTGATTACAATGGCGATAAGTAATCTCAGTAGGTTCTGAGCTTAGCACGACATAAAGTAGACCTTCTTCTCCGATTACATACCGTGTCGGCCACTTTCCTTATCGCGTACTTGCGCTCTCACGCTCGTTCTCTCTTCTCCTCAAGTCTCGCAGTCTATTCTCGACTGGAGGTTACCAAGTACACTCATCTACTAGTTACTGCATGATGCACTTACAATCCTCGCTCTCAGCCTCCGTCTTCCATTATAGCTCTTTCATGTTTGCGGATTTCACCCAACTTAGTCCTGCGATCTCTTTCACCGAATGCGTGTTAGTCGCTCTCCCTTGCCTTGTGCATTTCTTCTACAAGTGTCTTTGGGACACCAGTGGGAGATTCCTGTGCGTCGAGCAAAAGACTCCAGGGTGCCATCATGAAGGCAGGAGTAGAAGACGTAAGGAAACCGATCAGGTCGATTTGCATTTTTTGGGGTCGGGGGTCTGTACCACGTCCAGGATTGAATTCAAAAATGGTAAGCAGAAACAGGGCGTGATACTCGCGGTATCATTCGGGTCCTCGAGCAGCCCCATCGCATACTCGATGACGAC
>JBBPQP010000181.1:0-40644 GCA_038092555.1 Boletus subgraveolens | reverse complement strand
GGACCTCCAAAGTTTCTGAATCAATCCGTTAGTCTACTGAGAATCCAGTGACGGGTTTAGTAACTATCCGAATTTGTGAATGCGATGGATTCTTGCCGGCACCTCGGATCCGGCACAACTAGATATGTATCAAGGACTTACAGTCGACTCCCGTATAACCCATACCCATTGGGATCATCTGTGGGGGTATGGGTTACAAGAGAGTATGGAGTCCGCGAGAGGTCGGTTTCGAACAAGGAAAAAAACCACACTTCCACATTACTTCCACATATGTTCATCTAGAAGGGCAGTAGATAATATATGACTACTCTTTCAAACAAATTCTTCGTCAGCCTCAGATATTGGCTGATTTGCCTTCAACTCGGCCTTGAGCTTGACTTTTCGTCATGTATCTGATCTTGAGGCTGCTGTAGGCCTTTTTTCGGAATGTCGACAGGTTTTGTAATGATGAGAAGTCGATATTTCGGGTTAAAGTTGCCATGTTGGGTCATCAACAAATATGTTTGGCCAGGTAAAATAAAATAAGATGATAATGAAACTTCCTAATTTGGTATTATCTTGGCATTATCCAACTAAATCTATGGGTTATCACTCTCCAGGTAGCTAAGGGTTATCAGAGGTTATGTAGGCAAAATCCCTGCAAACGGACACGGGAAATTCAAAAACCTACTATCACTGTACCGGAGCTGCAAATTGACACAGTGATGCAAACAGTGTTGTAGTATACGCAACAATGGTACAGGAGGCTTCTTATGTTACTCCTAGGCTGGTATAAGTGTAATAAAGATGCACAAGAAACGAGTCTATCAGGTCTTTAATAGGGTGAACAGCCAAATCTGTGCATCGCAGGTACTCCGGAAAGACAAATGTTGGGTTTAAAATTCTTCTTTTCGGACGTACTAGAGGTATATTGGACTGTCTGGAACATTTTTCCGAGGTCCTACAGGTCGTGGATCCATTGCGATTGGCAAGATGATCTCAGAGGCAGGATGAGAGCACCAGCGTGACAGGACCAGTCGGAGCGTGAAACCTTAAGGTCAGCCTGTCAGCGTGATCATCAAAATGTAAGCATTTCTCAAGCCTTGGGTTGTTGGCGATAAGCGGAGACCCAAAAAATACTGTGACAATGTGTGACGTCCCACCAAAGTCGCTCTCCGGGAGAAATTTTGCATCTCTATGCCATTTTGTACTTTTCACACCGGCATCTCTCTGGCACACGAAGCTTTTTGATGGATCCTCACATTTCTCTTGTGGATTCAAGGCAAGGTTTTTCCCCACCTCTCCATATACTTTTCAAGTTTAAATCTGTTGAATTTCACAAGCTATTGACCTAACACTGAAAATATTTGCAACTCTGGTGCAGTGATAGTACTATGAGAAGAGTAGACAGAGGTTGTACCTTACTTAAAATACTTTTTTGGACAAGTGATATATGATGTAGCAGCTGACATGTCGAGTCCTACATCCATACTATAGCGGTAGACCAATACCGGTCCGATGAAAAATGCGCTTACGCACGCCTCGCGTGGTGCAAGGGATGTGGGGCCCTGTACTCCCTGGTTACCTCGTTCAGATAGAGGCCCAGGAGAGCTTAATACCCACCAAAACCTCAAGAGCCGTCGGCCAGTCGGAGTGTTGATCCTGGGGATGTGATTACGTGTGTCCATTGTTTTTCTATTGTGTCGAAGGGGCACATAGTTAGATCTGCTTATCACTCTTTCACATCAAGGGACCCAGATCAGGTGGGCCGATTCAGAGATAAGGATTTGTAGTAGACGGGATATCCCAGACCGGTCGTTGCAGTCGGCATCGTCGGGGGTTGTGGGAGTAAACAACAGGGAGCCGCATCCTAGGATTGATCCAATGGTGATGAGTGGCCACAGGAGAAGGTGGAATGGCCAGAAGGCCTTCGTTATACGCCATATGGTCCTGCATTCTGGGCTACAGTAGTCGAAGAAGATATGTTCGAGTGTTTCTGTTGATTTATCACATCCTGGGTGGCGGGCCGCGGCAGGGTGCTCTCATGGCATATTGTGAGTCAGGGATGGCCGCCCAGAAGTCTCCGATCTTTATCACATTGTGGAGTACTTTGAAGGCGAAGAGCTGTATGGGCTTTCGTACGTCAGTTTCCAAACTTTCCACGGTGGTAAAAAGCGCATGGATTGCATGGCGTGTGACGTCAGACGTCCAAGTTGATGAGGGTGGCACGATTATGAGTTGGGTGGGCGGAGGAGGCTAGGATTCCCTTGTAGGCCGTCGATTGGGAGATGGACTCCAGTTTTGCACCGGAGGGGTCGGAATTGTGAGGGATGGAGGGGTCGATGGGGTCGTCTTGGGGTTTCGCTGCCCCGGTGTTTACCAGCGCGTTTACGCAGTCGTTCCCGAGTAGGCCGCTAAGGCCTTCGGTCCATTTGAAGGAAGTGGGCACTGAGCGCCGTCGTAGGTGTTATGCGGCTGCACGGTCGTTGGCGACATCTACAGCCGTTCAGTCTTCCCACGATTTGAGGTGTTTTTGTCAGGCCGTCCATGGCGTAGCGCGAGTCCATTGCGATTGTTAGCAGGACTGCCGGGTCGACTTTTTGCAGGGCTATAAGGATGTAAAATACAGTTGAAATGCCAGTGATGGCACACAAAAATCTCATAATGCATATTAGCATTCGTACACTCGGCAAAAACAACTACATTTCGGTAGTATGCAGTATATCAACTTGTATGTTTTTGGTCTTGCGGTTCTTACGGAGTCACCTGATCGTCAAGGTTTGTAAACTCCTTATCGCATCATTCTCGAATCTTGGGATATATTGCGAAGAGCAGAGCTTGAATAGCTGATCGATTATTCAGAGAGGTACCTTTCTGACGTCAGGTTGACTTTGCGGTGTGAGTGCAGCTACTATTCACAGTTCAGATCGGTCCCGAGCCGCAGGGTAATTGGGTTATTCTGATCACAGCACTCACAGGAGGAGTTCAAGTTTGTATAAGTACTTCCCTCGCGACAACACGCGCGAACAGCCCCTGCCAATCATCACGCGCACGCGGCCCCGAAATATCGCAACTTTGTAAGTAGATAACCACTGACGGCTTATTTTGGCTGAGACTTTCCATCCACTCCTCTTTTGTAGACGTCGGGACTTAAGATGCACGTACTCATCCTCGGAGCTACTGGTCCATGTGGTACTCTACTTGTCAAGGAAGCACTCGGTGCTTCACACACCATCGTCATTTTCGCTCGTTCCCCAGAGAAGCTCTCTGAAGAAGTCAGAAACGACACACGCGTAACCGTTTTGAAGGGCGAGCTAGACGATGAATCCGCTCTCTCAGACGCGATGGAAAACATAGACGCTGTTCTCTCAGCTCTCGGTCCTAAATTGTCACATGGAACATATCCAAGTGGCGAGCCTCTGGCCCGAGCATATTCCTTGATCATCAAGATCATGAAGGCGCACAACGTCAAACGCCTCATTTCTCTTGGTACCCCCAGCATGACTGATCCTCACGACAAGCAGAGTCTGAAATGGTCGCTGGTTGTCGGTGGTATCAGGACCTTGGCGCGTACTGTGTACAGCGACATCGTAGGCATCGGGAACGTTATTCGCACGGAGGGTGACGCGCTTGACTGGACAATCGTCCGAGTCCCATTCTTGACCAACTCGAGTAATCGGAATGTTGTAGCTGGATATGTGGGAGACGGCAAGACTGGGACTACTCTGTCAAGAGCGGGTTTTGCGATGTTCGTCTTACAAGAGCTCGCAAAGAACGAGTGGGTTAAGGAAGCCCCTCTGATTACTGTAGCGTAGTGAATTTACTGTATCCTCTATTTTCCATTCGTGTAAACCAGTGTCAGGTATTGAGAACTGTTAGGACTGAAACCAGTAACTTTAAGCGACGACACTCGAGAATTTCAGAAGGTCTTGCCAACTAAACTTCTCAGGCTCCTCATGGAATTGCTTCAATAGCGCTTCAGCGGTTAGATCATGGTCACCTTCTTTTCTACCCTCTCCCCATAAATAAAATCGTTGAAGTCCCATCGCCAGCAGCTGAGCATCAACTTGATTGAGGAAGAAACGTTCTGGAGGCTCCTGCCCTGACTGTACGGCCGCCGAAGTGGAGGATGGGGTGATCTCTCCACGGAGTAATACTATCCCATGCGATTGTGAAATGTCGGTGTAAAACGTCAAAACCAGGTACGGCGTCGCGAAGGATGTGCGATGTTTGTATTCTTGGAGTGGTGTAAACAAGACGGTGGAGGGTTCAGGAATGTGACATGAGGAACCTGACATCACGGGTTCGAACGGGTTTGGTTCCGTGGCAGAGGGTGGCGGAGGAGCTGGATGGAAGTCCCATTGCAAGAAAAAGAACTCGTGGGCTGTGTCGGTACTTCCACCGGCAGATGGATCTGGGGTAGGCTCTCTAGATACTGGCACAACAAAGACTGGATACTTTTTAGCAACACGCGCCATTGCATTGTACGACTCCAAAGGGAGGGAAGCACAAATATAACCTCTTCCAGTACCCTTAGTTCGTGAGGCATGATACGCAGTCCACAGCGCAGATATTTGCGATGATGTGTGCGGTGTGGCCATAAGTTTCGAGAGATTCAATATTGAGGAAAGTGGCTGGCGAGTCAGTAGACGAGCTTAGTACTGCTGCGTGCGAGTCACTACATCAAAGACGCTTGCCTTTACTGGGGAGCTGTCTTTGCGTGTATTGGATGTCGATGCACCTTCCGAAGAATTGGGCCGAGTCTTCACGTGCGGGAGTTCATGGTCAGCCTTCTTGAATGACGCGAGAAGGGAGGCAGCCTCCTGCTTCTGCTTGTAGCGAGCTTCCTCTCGAGCCCGTGATTTCAACTTCTCAAGGTTCAGTCCCTTTCTGTGGTTGCGCAGTTATGAACACGAAGACGCAACGACGTTACGAGTATGAGAATGTACCTGTCAGAAGAGAGTCAGAGACGGACGAAAGACGGGCACGCTCACTCTTGAACCTTCTGCTGGAGCTTGTCGGCGTATTTATAGTCGTACGATGTAGCCGAAGAACCAGAATGAATGCATCGAGCGGTGTAGGCAGTCACCTGATACACTGCCCGGGGAAGTGTGGGGCGAATCATGTACATGAGGAGAGGCAGGTCTGGTGAATATCATCCTCTTTTCGCCATTCGCGGCGGAGCTTTTATTGCGGTATGTACTTACTAAAGAAGTAACGCAACACTCACGCGCACGACTTGTTTCTAGGATGTATTCCTTTGCTCGCACCGTCTTATATGTCTCGTTGATAAGTCCTTCAATTGCGTTCCAGCTTCCGTTCAAGCTTCCATTTCTCAAGTCCACTCAAACAATCGTTACGGAAGAGCAAGCAGCCAGCACAACTCCTCGTATAGCTATCATTGGAGCGGGCGCTGCGGGCTCGTCTGCAGCGTTCTGGATATCAAAGGCCAAAGAAAGATCTGAAATCGATGTGGAAGTGGATGTCTACGAACGCGCGTCTTACATCGGGGGTCGTGAGTGTTATGTTTCAGTCAGCGTGCCAGCTTCATCGACACGTCTGAACACCTAGGGAGCACAACTATTTACCCCTATGGTGATCCTACCTATGCACCAATTGAGCTCGGCGCCTCGATATTTGTCGACGTGAACAAGAATATGATGAGGGCATCAAAGGAATTCAACCTCAGTCTCAACGACTTTGGTGACGAATTTTCGGACATGGGGATATGGGATGGTAGCAAGTTCGTCCTTGTTGTAAGCACTACGTGCCTATCTCGCCCAGTGACAACAATTCTTGATGTTTGACTAAAGATGGACAACTCAAGCTTCTACAAGAGTTGGTGGACGACACTCAAAATCCTATGGAGATATGGTTACACCACTCCACTCAAGGCCCAAAAACTGTGAGTAGATAGTGATTCTTTCACGTCACTCTGCTGATCCGCTTCTAAGCGTTCAAAATCTCACCTCGCGGTTCGTGGATTTGTACTCAACTGAGTCACCCCGGTGGGATGATGTGGCGGACCTCGCCACCACGTTCGAATGGGATGAAATGGTTAATTCTACGTGCATTGATTACCTTAACGCAAACGGTGTTTCTGAATTGTTTACGCAAGAGATGGTTGACGCCTCTACACGCGTCAATTATGGTCAGGTAGGGTTATTCTTCCTGAGTCAAGAAACAAGGAGATTTACAAAAGTGGCTATATATTCTAGGATGTTGATAAGATCCACGGATTGGGATGCATGGTATCCATGGCTGCTACCGGCGCGGTTGGTGTAGCCTCGGGCAATTTCCGCATATTTGAGAATTTCCTCAATAAGTCGGATGCCAATGTTCATCTTAACACAGAGGTGCGTAATTACTATCTGTGATCCGCTATACGGTCTGAATAGCGCTCTTTCCATCTAGGTCGAAGAAATTAGCCGCGTTCCCGACTCGTCTCTGTGGACTGTTCGCACTTCTTCAGGAACACAAGTATACAGAGGCATTATTCTTGCTGCCCCTTTCCACCAAACGGGCATTTCAATTTCGTCGGAGCTCGCGGACCAAGTTCCTTCACAGCCATATATCCATCTCCACGTCACTCTCCTCACCACCCGCGATGATAAGATGAAAGCGAGTTATTTTGGCTCGTCCCCGAGCAACTATATGCCGAGATCAATCCTGACAACTTCGCGGGGCGCACAGTCTGGTGGAGTCGAACCCGAATTCAACTCACTGTCGTATCATGGGCGTGTTCGTAAAATGAACGAGTCTGGTCATTGGACCAACCAAGAGGAGTGGAATGTTAAGATCTTTTCGAAGCAACGTATCTCAGATGAGTGGCTTTCCAAGGCATTTGACCATGTTGGTTGGGTATACAGGAAAGAGGTCAGTGTTTATGCACTGTTCGTTTGTTTCCTTCCCTCAATTGTGGTGCCAGTGGGATTCGTATCCAGTGTTGCCCTCCACTGCTAAGTTCCCCCCAGTCAAGATCGACCAAGGATTCTACTATGTGAACGCATTTGAACCGTGAGTCACATTGCTTACTCGGTCCTTCACTCGTTTGACGGAATCACCCACAGGTTCATCTCAACGATGGAAACTGAAACTATCGCCTCGCGCAACGTTGTCGACCTTCTTTTGCACGAGGAGTTTGGCTCGGGCATTTGTGGTGCCTCGATTTCTGGCACCGAAACTGGCGTTCGTGAAAATACCACCCGTGTCTCAGACGATAGTGGTTTTGTCCTGGGATGGGACTGTTGATCGGGAGCATGAATGTTTATTGATCGCTTCTCGCATCGTAGGCTATTGTATCTCAGAAGATTCAACGAGCTTGGATTGTAAAAATTGCACACATTCAAAATTGTTCTACCCCAACTGCTCCAGCACAGAGTGTGAGCAAGAGGGTTTAAAGAGTACATCAAGTTTATATGATTCAGTTCCATAACGAGTGGACCATCGTTCCCTTTGTCTTTTAGACCTCTTTCGCATCTTCCTTTCTCTACAAGATGGACCTTTAGGGAGCTTCTGTGGCTTCGGGCATTACCCCGTCCCCGAACTTTTCTGGAATGGGCCCGAGGGGTGGCTCCTCTTGACCCGTATGACCAACCTTCGATTGAAGGTCTGGCTGTCCGTGTTGGTCTCCATTGGAATAGAAATCCGTCGTTGGCACCTCAGTCGTCTGCTGGCTCCTGGGATCGTCGAGGGCTATCCAGTCGGTGTAGTCCCTCCGCACCTCAATGTAGTCATTCGCAAACTCTCCAATCTGTCATAAAATATCACCCATTATGGTCATCTGGGTTAATGGGCATAAACTCACCTCGACTTCATCCAAACCAAGGCTTTCACCCTCCGGGGTGGTTTTGAGATGGAGGCCAGGTATTAAATCGACGGCTTTAGCGATAATCGCCGTCACCACAAAGGTGTAAGTGCAAGTAGCGCAGACGTAGGCAAACTGGATGTATAGCTGTTTGTAGTTATGGTTAACCCAACCACCGTTGACATTGATGTTTACACCGTCAAGGGCAATGACGTTGTGTTCGGCGAAAATGCCATTCACGAGTAGACCGATGACACCACCCAAGGCATGTTCGGCAAAGAGATCGAGGGCATCGTCGATCCTGAAGAAGAATTTAACTTCAGGGACGGATCAGACAACGAATCAGTGAGATTATCAGGGTCTTACTTTTCGTTGCATAGTTGCAAACTGCCCCAGTGATGATGCCCATAATGACAGCTGCCCATGGTTGGATGTAACCCGAAGCTGGAGTAGCAGCCACCAAACCAGCGATAGTTCCCGAGCAAAAGCCGACCATGCTGTACTTGCGCTCCAAACGATAATCAAGGAGACACCAGACGATTCCACCGAAAGCGGCTGCGAGCATCGAGTTCCATATTGCCATGATTGCACGGAGGTTCGCACCAAATGCACTACCTCCGTTGAACCCCAGCCATCCAAACCAGAGAATAAATGTGCCAAGGTTGACCATGGACACATTATGTGGTCTGAAGTTCAATAGCTCTTTCTCTTGTCGTCGCCCGAGAACCCAGGCGTACGCAAGCCCACCAACCCCACTGCCGATCTCGACAGGTCCTCCACCTATCAGACACGGAAGGAGTTAACTTGTGGAATAATGAGATCAAATATGAAAGTGAGCCTTACCAGCGTAATCTAGAACGCCCCACTTGTATCCCCACCCGTTGATATTCCATGCCCAACAAGCCAAGGGGCAGTAAACGAGGGTCATCCACAAAAACGTGATGATCATGGCGGGGAGGACCCTACCCCGTTCCGCGATCCCACCCATCAGAATTCCCACTGTGACGCAGGCAAACTCCATCTGATAGAAACTGTACAACAGGGCTGGGATCAGGGGTGAGCCCGGTGATGGATTGCCAAGCACGTTCATCAAGCCGAAGTTGGCGAGATTTCCGATGAATCCGTTGGTCGCAGTCGGAGAGAAGGCCAGTGAATATCCCCAAAAATACCACTGGAAGATGCATACAGCGTTACTTGCAGTCACGGCCCAGATCAGGGACAATGCGGATTTCCTCCTAGCCAGACCGGAGTAAAGAAATGCTACAAACAAAAGGGTTCAGTGGAAATCCACTAAATCCTCGGTATGGAATTGTGCGAACCAAGCCCTGGAATCATGAAAGATACCATAGCACCTGCGACGATAATAAAAGATACATCGCCACGGTCGAATCTGGGCGACGAGGATACAGTGAATTCCAAGATATGGTTGCGAGGGGATCGTTGACTCACTGGGCGACATCTCCTAGAACGCAGTAAGATAACGAGGAATGAATGAGCACAAAGAATCTATTTATACGGGTACGTGATGCTTACTTGTCGAGAACATATTCAAAGATTCGCTAAGCGTCATGAGAGGTAGCAGCAGAAGCTGATCTGGACGTAGTTCGATATCAGCCGGTGTTGACTTTCTTGGGGCCTTGGAGGAGGGTGGGTGAGCTATGAAAGAGCGGTCTCACCACTGTGAGTGCGCCCTGGTCGACATGCGAGTCAATTTACCCGGCATGTGAACAGGCCTGATAATCATGGATTCCTCATTTTGAAAGAGAATGCCGTTACCAACCCTTTAGTTACATAACTCCTGGGCAGTTCTTTGCAAATGTTCGGCCAAATTAACAGTCACTAAGGGACCCTCACAGATACTGCGCACGAAAGTACTTACTCCTTTCATCGATTTTCTGTGTTTGCTACCGATGGGACCGCGCGAATCATCATTTCAAGTTGTAGACTGTGGGTGTTATTAGGCCGTGACATCCTTATTTGAGTCCAACCCCCCAGCCTGAGGTCGGCGCTCGTCAAACCTGCGTGTAGACAAAAACTTCAGCATTTTGCGGCAGCTTGAAGCAGTACAGTACTAAGCACCGCTTTGCATCGCAATCCGAGTCACCTTGAGTGAAATACTAGACTCCAGCCGCGATTCCACGAAAGAAGTAGAGCAAGCGTATCTGAGACGGTTACAATGGTCTGGGGACCCCAGGTTCTCGCCGGCTAAGTCCACGCTCACGCTGTCGCCGCCACACGACTGACATCGGGCCGACACTCTTCCGGATCGAACGTGTGTAAACAATGACTTTCTTGACGACCCTAGCTGTTATCCAAGACCTGTCTCAATATTGGCTATCGGACCCCCAGATCCGAAAGATCATGCCTATGGATCAAAGAGATAAAACCAGGGTTTTCCGTGCCACATATCTAAGGAAAAACTTGTTGGGTGAGGTGTGGATAACGAAAGATTGTCACACTCCAGTGCGCCCGTGACAAATTTTGATCTCCTTCAGGGTTCAGCGTCACATCGCAGAGTTCCGGCCATGATTGGAGTTTGTCATTTAAAGCCCCGAACCCTCTCGGAAGTGTGACCCGGTATGACATTAACAAGCTCGGACCAGCTGTTTCAAATTCGTGCTGTTACGCCCTCCAGAAAAGGCGTGACGACTGATATCGGAATAACGCGTGGATCAAGGGATTCAAGGCGGTGGAAGTTCGAAATCAGGGTACAAATGCGGCAATATAGACTTTAGTTTGTTTCCATTACATAATCCATTTGATGTCCTTATAAGGCTCCCCTTCTCACTATTTTCTCCGTATGAGTACCCCCACTGAGCTTTGCCTCTGCAAGGTAACTCCTCGCCAATTTTCCTTGGCTACGGGTATTCAGGTTGGTAGGGAAGAAGGATAATCACACCAGGAGCTCAATTAAGCCGGAGCGCTCTCCAGACCGATTGGTGACTGCTTCTTGGGGCAGCTTGGGGAATGCTTGACTATGCAGCTCTGACATTCTCGGATGATCGTGATGTACATGAGTTGCCGTCGTGATCGTTATAAGATTACTGTAATGCGTCAATACTGGTCCGTCCAGTCACCTTCATTTTAAATAATAGGTAAAATATATCACAGAAATAAGTGTCCAAATAGCTTCGAGTCAACGAAACTTCCCTAGATAATGGGTACAACCTGCGCTAGAGCAAGTGGGGGTACACAAACAAGGAGCTCGTAGAATCGGTGATGGGGAAGGCCGTTCAGTATTGGTGGCGGTACAGGGGGTATTCATCAGTCTCTTGCAGTCCGTAGTCTTGGTCCAAGCGTAACATGGTGCCGGCCAAAATGTAGATGACCACTACAGCATACTCCATGACGACCTCCATGATAACATATATTTGCCAGTCTCCTGTAAACATGTTAAATTTGGCCAGAGAGCTATTGGAACCGGTGGTGGATGTCGTCGTAGCGCCAAACGAGTCGGATGAGAAGGTGGAAAGCACGCTATACAGCGTGCGGATTGCAAGGAAGGGTAGGGCAGCTGAAACTGCGATAAGTAGCTGTTCAACGAATTAGCCAGGGTAAAGTAATCATGGAAGGCAGCTGCCCACCTGCTTGCGGTATTTCATGAGCTGGTAACGGTTGGCCCATTGCATGCCAGTGACAGCGAGCAAGCAGATATACAATCCGGCGAAAAGCAGCACACCAACACGACGTTCTGTGTTAGCACCACTTGAGGACGTGTTTGTTATACCGATAATCATGAGGATCAGGGCTAGGGTTCCAACAATGTGCAAAATCCTGAATACGCGAGCATGTTTCTTCTCTCTGTCTGGTCCTTCAGTTCTAACAAAATGTCATTCCAGTAATGTCATGGTGCGATGTTTGTAAATGGGCTCACATGATTTCTAACAGCCCGAGAGTACTGAGCAGCAAAGGCGACAAGCCTGACGCCTCGAGGGCGTAACCTCCAATATACAGTCCAGTCACGGTTTGTGCAAAAAACTCTGCGGCAACTAATAATGCACTGCCGACGATCCGGACTGGACATTGTAAGTAAACAAAATAAAATCATGACGTCGGGACTCACTCAACGAGAAAATGACGAGCAACAGCCATCCCCTCTCCCTCACACCATATCTGTAGGATATGCGAAAGGCGAAAAAAAAGATGGGGACATATATCGCGAGCGTCACGGCAGATATAACGCCTTGGGTATGACCATCAAAGGAAGACATCTCAGGGAGCGGATGAGGAGTTGACGACTGCGGGAGGAAGACAATGAAGTATGCTGGGAGGCAAGGGCTCACGCTTTATGTATCAAGCCACGCTTCTAGCGAGGCAGTGATGTTCCCCGGCCGTGTTTTATCTGATGGAGGCGATGCTTCGTTGAATATTTGAGACATCTGTCAAGAGTGGCGCAACCATCCACTGGCAAGTCCGAAATACGCAGGCCCCACATGGCGGAACCACAGAGAGAATTTGCGAGAGCGGTGAACATAATTTGCTGGCTGTCCCATGCTACGCGGTGCGCGCTGCGGAGATACTTCTAAACGTCGGGGAAATCTCCCGCCGCTAACCGCCTCGGTGAAAAGACTGGTAACCAGGGTTATGACATATCATAGTCAAAGTACAGCCACACAAAATGTGGCTGTACTTCAAGGAGCAGGCTGTCTAATTTTCACTTTGGTGCTATGAGGTCCTTTATGCGCATGTATTTGTGACAGTATTGAATTTTATTTATCCAGGAGAAATGCGACTACCCCGGCGAGTGCCCTGGGCTCACCTCGGTGAGCTAGAGCAGGTATGTTCATGCATTTACGCGGATGAAGAGGATTTCGAAGCCAAAACGCTCGCAATCAATAGGGTAAGTTCCACCACACTAGACACCTCTAAAGTCATCTGTTCCAGTTATCAGCATGGAAAGCAGTGACACCACTTCCTCACGCCCTCGACTCCACCTTGGCTATATTAGCGGCACGCATGCTGGACGCATCCTGCAGAGATACCCTCTTCGCCAAGACCCTCAGTCTTCGACAGACCTATGCGACAGCGATCATCCGGATGGTCAATGGGTTGGTTGATCCTTTACAATCTGGACCATACGCAAGATCCATAGCTGCCATAGCCACCCAGCTTGGCTTGCCGTCGTGGCTCGTAGAGCTCAGGCATGCGGCAACTCATGAGGATCTACCCAGCCTCGAGTTACTCAGAGAGGCAGCCAGAGAGGTATTAAGTTACATCAATACTGATATACGGTTCTCTTGATCTTCTCTTCGATGCTCGTAGTCCCTCGCCTGGCTTCTTCGCAATTATTTTGATCCGACTCTCAATCCTTCCGCGCCCGCGTTGACACCACCGTTGTCACCGCGCCCTGTCGCGCCTCTTTTGAAGTCATATAAACTTCTCATGAAGACTGTCGTTCGAGATGGATCGTTACGCAAACAGCACCAAGACAAAATCGATACAGTGAAGCGCGATATCGAACGCTGGATTACAGAAACCAAGGTCTCGGCGGAACTTGCTGTCAATCCTCTCGGATGGGGATTTGACGACAACTCCGTCGCTGCCCGGGTCGACATTAGAGAAAAGTGGACGCTGGAGATTCTTTGTAGTGCTCTTCTCGAAAGAGGTGCTATTGTTCCCGTGTCTAAGAGGTCAGAAATCGTCAGCAACTGTGTCATCCGTTATTGATCGTCCCGTAGAAAATGCTGTACTCCCGCAGATCCGTTCCTGCCCACAACCACCAGTCTTGCGTTGTGGACGCCGCTCCTTATACAACTTCATGCAACCCATGCCACTTTCCCGTCTATCTTTATTAGTCGGATCATCTCAATTTTATTGGATGATATAGTGGGTTCAAACCTGGATACTATCGAGCCAGATCCCAAAAGTCTGCCTAGAGGTGTTATCTACAGCGAATACATTGCCCGCTGGGTGACGTGGGCTGTGCGGGCTTGGACCGACGAATCAGAACATGGAACTGATTTGAGGAAAGAAGTCATTCTTCAAATTGCCCCTGTCTTTACTCCAGGACAGAATTCCGGGCTTAAAGTAAAAATGTACGATTAATTTGCTCCATTTTTACTGATGCTAATGATTCTGGGGTAGTTTAAATGAGCTCCTACAGGCAATTTCGGTAGGATCCAAGGACCTGGAAGAGTGTGTCGAGCTCCTGAGGTCTACTGTGGCGGTCGTCCCTGTAAGAGTGCGGGAATTGTATTTCATATTTCGTCTAGGTGTTCTGATAACAACTGATGTAGCCCTGGCAAGCACATGATCTTGTGAACATGGAGGAACGTTTTCAGATGCTCATCGCAAATGAACTCCAAACACCGGAACTCTCCGGGAACGGCTCCACTGTGAGGAACAATGCTGCGCGGCCAGGGGGAATTTCGGCTGCGGGTTGGAGGTTATTGGATAACCATAGTAACTGGGTACCATGCCCGATCGGTGTGTACTATTTGAATCAATAGAGGGATGTAACATGAGAGTATCCCGTTTGCTTATGTAACCAAAATTGTACTATGAGTCGGGACAGCTAAGCTCTAAGTAATCTCGGTCACATCACAGGTCACATTCATTACAAAGCTCCCTCATCATGTTTACGGGCTCGCCCGTCGCACAGCCGACTGCGCATCTATACCTGTACCACTGCCCTCCCATCCACTGACGCGCCATCTGACCTTGTTTCCCACTCAGTGCAATATCGTGTGCAGACAATGAAACTTAACTCGCCATTACCACAGACGCTACCCAAAGAGTGTCAGAAAGCCGCAAAGATATGTGGGTTTGTTTGGTCCTTTCTGCCGTCTCCACTTTCTGAACACTACACAGTATCATCTTTCGTTGATAGCAGGAGTAATGGCCTAGATGGTGTAAGAGGCTTCCCCTGACTTGGTTACCATATATTCATGATTGTGTATCAGATCATACCACGCAGCGTCATGGAGAATGCCAAGGGATTTGCGATCTTCACTGTCTTCAAAGCTGGGTTCCTCTTCTCGGCACGAGCTGGCACCGGAATTGTTATTGCAAAACTCCCGGACGGATGTGAGTTCTACACTACATACAAGATGTCGCTTGACACCATGTCTACTTATAGCTTGGTCTGCTCCCAGCGCGATCGGTTCTGCTGGCCTAGGCGTCGGGGGTCAGCTCGGGGCAGAGATGACGGATTTTTTGGTCGTGTTGAATTCGGCTGCTGTAAGGTTACGCCTTTATATCTCAATGCTCATTAGCTCAGACCAGTCCTCGGCAGGCAGTTGTGGGTTTAAGGTGCATGTTCAATACGCATCGCTGATCTTATCCTGTCAGAAATCATTCATGTCGGCTGGATCATTGACACTCGGCGGAAACCTGAGTATTGCTGTAGGACCTTTAGGCCGGAACGGGGAGGCAATTGGTTCGTTGAATTCTAAGGGAAAGGTCGCCGCAATGTAAGTCGTTTTCCTACTATGTACTCGGTTCACAGTTTTACCGTTCGTAACAGGTATAGCTATTCGAAGACCCGGGGACTCTTTGGAGGCGTGTCTATCGAAGGATCCGTTATCGTCGAGCGGCAAGACGCCAATGCTCTCGCTTATAATCAGGACGTTACGGTCAAGATGCTCCTTAGCGGAGCTATACCATGTCCAGATTGGGCCGAATCCCTGGTGAAAACTTTGGAGTCGTGCACTAGTAGGACCGGAACTCAGAGCTGGATCGACGATCGAGCTGAAGGACAAGTTCCATATGCGTTTGGCGGTACCGATGGAACGAGTACAACTGGTCCAAAGACGCAACGATTTTCTTCTTTCCTTGGGAAAAAGAAGAAGGATACCGAATTCCCCCCGCGTCATTGGGGCATGCGAACAAATTCCGACTCTTACTTTTCCAATGACCTTGACGACTGCAGTCCAACTCGATGGGACGATATTGACGGGCCATCTTCTCGCTCTCCAGGCTTTGATGATGAATATGATTCTAGTTTAGGTTCCGTACAAAAGACTAATCACCGCTCGTCGCGTAGTGTAGGAACGTCCGCAAGCACTTCGCACGCTCCCATGGACTCTTTCAATCCTGCATCGCCTTTCAACTCACTACCACCCTTCCGTACAGTTCACTCAACCCTTTCTGACAAGACCGTCTCGCATTCGCGTTCCACGAGCGCTCCTAAACTGGGGTATTCTACAGAACAAGGGAATAATCTAGTTGATTATACGAACCCATTTTCGTCTACGCCGCCACCGGAGGACGACCTTGAACAATATCGTCATACCGTCAAGTCCTCGCCACCACGCTTCAAGACGAAGCCCGAGTTAAGCAAGCCACTTTCCCCTCTTGAAGGTGTTGCCCGTGCGATTGCTTTGTACGAATTCAAAGCTGTTGAGGTGTGTGGTCTCATTCGATGCCCCAAGCATCATCACCTTAGTGCACGACAGGCGGGCGACCTGTCGTTCTCAAGGGGAGACGTGATAATTGTCACTCGAAAGAGCGACAGTACTGACGATTGGCAAGTTCATACCCTTTCTTCTTGCATGTCTTTTTCACAACTCTCAACGCGCCTAGGTGGAAGGGCAAGCTCAATGGTAAAGAGGGAATATTTCCGGCTAATTTTGTAGAAATTGTCTAGCCTTCCGATTCCGATATTGCTGCAGCGTGATCTGTTTGTGCAGGCCGTATCTCTATCTATTGATTTCTTCATGATTAACACTGGCTACTGGCTATGATTGAGTTGTCGGTAAAGATATCCCCGAGACGTGATACCGCCACATTCACGTGACTACCACGTGGCCACGCGATTATAGAATCGCGTCTCCCCTGGGGTCTTGTCTACCGTGTTCACCTGGCCATGCCAAAAGCCTCTCGAAAGAAGTACTACGCCGTCCGTATAGGACGTGAAGGTTCGAAGATATATGATACTTGGGAAGAGGTGAGTTCAGGTTATCCTTGTCCGTGAGGTTATTCAAAGAACCAAAAGTGCAGTGCCAATGTAAGATGTGGCTTCGTCCAAATTCACATTTCTGACGTGACTCGTAGGTTTCGAGATGGCCTGGAGCTATATTTAAGAGCTTCACCTGTCGAGCAGACGCAGAACAATGGGTTTCCACAAACCGTCGGATGGAACGTAAGTTTGGATAAAGTATCCGACACGTTGATCTACATTTTGTCTGACTCGTTTTCCAGATGGTCCGTCTGATTCCAAGTGTCTTCCGCAGTCCAACTCAGCGACACCAGCCCCTAATGATCCTTTTGAATGCCCGAGCGAACGAGACACACCAGATTCACTCACGGAACACGCCCCTGGAGTCCAAGCTCCCACTGTCGTCCTATCCGAGGAACAAAGAACTGTGCTTGAAATGGTGCAGAGGGGGGAAAATGTCTTCTTCACTGGATCTGCTGGTAAACAAACACCGGTTCTTTTCACCCTGACTAAAAGTTGAATTTTTGTAGGGACAGGGAAGTCCGTTCTACTTCGTGCCATCATCGATGCTTGTGGAGGGAGAGATTGTTCTACCCTTGCTATCACCGCATCCACTGGCATCGCTTCGGTAAATATTGGTGGTACAACATTGCACTCATGGGCCGGCATCGGCATTGGACAAGAAGATGCCAAAAAGCTCGTAGGCAAATTTCTTGGCCAGGAGAAGCTAAGAAATGTGCTCGATCGCTGGCGAAGGGTGCGGACCCTCATTTTGGATGAAAGTACGAGAATATTATAAACATGCGTTGCTTGCCAATGATTCTTGTCTCTAGTCTCTATGATCGACGGTGTCCTTTTTGATAAGCTTGTGAGTATTCATCCGAACTTCAGTGTATCTTGCTGATAGATGTAAAGGAAGTCATTGCTCGAATGTTAAGGAATAGCGATAAACCGTTCGGAGGAATACAGGTCGTGTATATCGTCTCGGTTGTACCCCACGAGGCTCACATCATCGTCAGCTTGCCCTCTCTGGTGACTTTTTCCAGTTGCCACCAGTTCCAGACCGTGACAAAAATGGCAACCCCGTGCCACCGAGCTTTGCCTTTGAGGCGAACAGCTGGAGCCGATGTATCAAGCGTCCTGTGCTGCTAACGAAGGTATTTCGGCAAAAAGATCAAGGTATTTGTTACCTTCGTCGAGAAATGACGAATCCAAAGACTTGAAACCAACAGCATTCGTGGATATTCTAAATAATATGCGCTTGGGGAAACTGGATGATCATGCCATCCGAGCCTTCCGGGGGCTTTCCAGACTATTACATTACGAAGACGGGATCGGTCCAACGCAAATGTATTAGTATTATCCAATCTCTCTCTGACCGTGTGTTAACAGCGTGCAGATACCCAACCCGAGTTGAAGTTGACCGCGCAAACGAATCAAGGCTTCGTGCACTTCCTGGTCAAACGATACAATACAACGCTACCGATGTCGCAGGTCGTGATTCAAATGGGGTCCGGGTATCTGAACAACAAATGGAGAGATTGCTAGGACGGCTTGTTGTTCCGCAGGTCATTCAACTCAAGGTCTGTTCGGTCCCCCCGTTAAGTAATATCCCCTCAATGCAATATATGTAGGTCGGTGCCCAGGTCATGTTAATCAAGGTATAGTTTAAAGTCTATTGCTTTCTCCTGGCGCTGAATCTCACCTACTCAGAACATGGTCCAAGGAGAGTTGGTAAATGGCTCAGTCGGAAAAGTCATCAACTTCTGCACTTCTCAAGAAGCAATGCAAAACAAGATGGAGATTGCTACAGAAGAGGGACTGCGTGGTTCCGAGCGTGATCCGCGACAGGCGGCCGCGAGATATGATGGCTCATTGTGGCCTGTCATTCGGTTTACCAACGGGAGGGTGTTGCTCTGCGTACCAACTGATTTTACAGTGGACAATGCTTATGGAGAGATGGAGGCTAGACGTCGACAGGTCCGTTGTGATCGATATCGAGTTGTCCGCTTACTGAGGGTATTTCAGATTCCCTTGATCCTGGCATGGGCGTTGAGTGTTCACAAGTCCCAAGGGCAAACGCTGGAACGCGTAAAAGTGGACTTGAATCGTACCTTTGAGAACGGTCAAGGTTGGTGTTGGTGTTCGGAACTGGCCGGAAAAATCCTACCTGACTCCGTCCAGCCTACGTAGCTCTCTCCCGAGCGACGAATATGAGGACTCTGGAAGTTCTCAACTTTGATCCCAGCAAGTAAGCGAATCGAATTTATAGTCTTCTGCGGTGCTCAGTAACGACACCCAGAGTGATGGTTCATCCCCGAATTCTAGCTTGGCACAACGACCTCGAACAACAGGAATTATTAATGAAGGGACTGGAATACGCTGGAGAAGAATGGTTTGACACGGATGTCGATGACGTCCAGGAGGCCTTCTGAAGCCGATAACTGGCATTCTGCAACTGGATGTATTGTACCTACATATCTTGACTTATATATAAGATAACACACGGCGGGCCACATCCGTGGCAACACCCAATACGGGTGACGTAGACAGGTATTCGCTAGCATCACCTATTCGGATTAGTACTTTCATTACGACGATGTTTTGCAATGCGAAATTTCACAGAGCACATGCAGAACATCCACGTCCATCAATGCAGTGCAAACCACAGGCCAACCTCACCCCATTAGGCACTCATTAGTACCTTTGCTGTGACCACTCAACATTACACATCTCCAACGACATTTTGTAATCCGAAATTTCACAGAGTGCAGATAGGGTCTAAGATGGGTGTACCCAGGTGCTACCCTGGTATGCACCTGCGGGTTTGGGACATGACTCCATACTGACCATACCCAACCCAGGTAAGCTGGTACAGGTATGGGTCTAACCCAGGTATATACAGTGGGTTACCCAGGTAACCTACAGGTACTTAGTAATGTAGAGTGTATTAATGTAGCTACTCCAAGTCAATGACCATAATCTGTTCCCCTTCATCTAGTACTTCTTTGATCTTACTACCCTTACTACTACTATTTCCCTTCATCTGAGTACTGATAATATCTTCAGTATGGGTTGAGGGTAGCAGTGGGGTGTGAGACCAAGACCCGACTGCAAGCTTCACCTTGAAGGGTTGTGAGCTACTGTAATTCTGTGCTGTAAATGATTGACTTGCAGTCATCTGCAAGAAAAGAAGTGCTCAGCATCCACTGATGAAGCTGGTAAATGTTCAAAAATGATGGTGGTTGAGTGTGGGGTAAAAATAATGAATCTAAGCACATAGTACCTGGGGTGGAAAGATAATCAAGTGCCATCTGTGCAAGGTGGGATCAGGTTAGTCTGGTAGCCAGCCTGTCTAATGAGACAAGCCATCAATAGATGGTCTGGTAACATTCATCAAGATTTTGGATGCAGAGTGGATTCTCAGGGTCACATGAGCTGGAGCCAATGAAAAAACACAAGTTTTGTGTCTGTAAATTATTTGAAAACTAGTTATTATTGTTTTGAAAATAATGTGAAATTCAGCATATCTAATCAAT
This sequence comes from Boletus subgraveolens, assembly GCA_038092555.1. Lineage (NCBI taxonomy): Eukaryota > Fungi > Basidiomycota > Agaricomycetes > Boletales > Boletaceae > Boletus > Boletus subgraveolens. Next base: position 20,441 of record JBBPQP010000181.1, on the reverse strand, counting down.
CATACTTCAGTGCAATGACACAATGCACTCTTAACTTATTCCCCTGACATGGTGCCATCACTCATTCTTACTACTCTCTTTAATTCATTACTGGATGCTCTTTACAAAGTCACTCATGAAAATCTTCATGACAAGGCACCTCTAGAATGCATTATACATATCAATGCTCTTGAATTAGGACAAGATGGATGCACTTCATGCATGCCTACTCATTTATATTCTTAGCTTGTCAACAATTGTTCCTCATGTTTTTCAACTGCAAGCCTCTCTTGCTACTCTCAATGGACAAGACAACATCATCATGGCCAGGACAGGGTGTGACAAGATACTCTGTCTCTTGATTCCACTTTTGCTCTGTCCAGGAACCATTTCACTCAGATATCACCCTTGAAGCAGTTACAAGCAACCCAGGTATGTGTATGAATCAGTACAATACAGCTTGCAGTATATTGAAGTGCTGATATAGATGTTATTGTAACAAAAGACATGGGCATTGAGAGCAGCACATTTTGCATCTTCAATACAACATGTTGTGAGGTTGTTCAATAACCTAAGGAGGGACATGAACAATATTCCTGAGCCACACTGATATAAGGCCTTGATTGTTTGATGAGAGGTGCCATTGACCCATGTGAAGAGTGTAAATGGCACTGCAAAAAAAGAGGCTATGATGTGAATGTTGCTTTGCAAGCTGTGAGATTACAATAGCACACATCTTGAAAAAAGGTGTGTTGATCCATAGTAAACAACAAGGTAATTAACTACATACTATATGTCCTGATTTGATTTTGTTGTTCTCCCTTGCCAACTCCATCTGTGAAGTGGATTGTAAGATGTGGGAGAGGGTTGGACAAGACTGGTTAGTAATGTTGTCCATTGATGACACAAAGTTCCAGTTCCTGAGGAAGTCTGAGGTGATCACATTGATGGTTCCTTACAGTGCAATCTTCACTGCATCCATCTCATCATAGACTTTCTTGGTCACCAGGTCAATCACACAGGTTTCCATCCAATCAGAAAGTTGTTGGCAGCCATGCTTATCTTCATGTATGGCATTAAGGAGTTTTGCCAGCTTTCCACTGTTTGTCCCTTTCAGAAGTGTGTAGATTCAGTCCTAGTATAATGCATATTCTGGTTCATTCAGGTCAAAGATCTTGATCATGAAGTTGAGGAGTGAGATTCATCCAACCTGCAAGATCTCCAAAGTATGCTGAATGTATTCTGATGATGAAAGACACTCTGCCTGGCCAAATGAAATGTCCCTGACCCTTCCATGTGTTGTTGTGATGTTAGCATCATTCAAGTGCATTTTTGAATGCCAATCATGACTGTTGATGTCAGAGCAGATAAGGGGACCTGCTAGCCAGGAAGGATCGAGGATAAGATGTGCAATGAGCAAGAATACCTGATTGTTCATAAAGAAGCGGTGGATAGCACTTATCAAGACTCAGACAAGGCTTAGATAAGATTTAAGAATTTACATTGGGCTTATCTGGCTTTCACATGCTCTCAGACAAGTCTAAAATGGGCATGAGATGGGGTTTACAGTCATGTGACCCTGAGAATCTGCTCTGCATCCAAAATCTCAATGAATGTTACCAGATCGTCTATTAACAGCTTGCCTCATTAGATGGGCTGGTTACCAGACTAGGGTCAGGTGGCACACATGTGATCCCAATATTTGAGGACACCACCTACTGAGAGAATTTTTGCTTTGGATACACATGGGGTGGTTAGGTATGATTCAATGCTATTATGTGACAATGTTGATGATGGGCCTGCCATGGGATGTTCTCAGGACCACTTTGAGCACTGAGGAGAATAGTTAGCACATCCAAGCCAAGAGGCAACTTTGCTGGGGACGAACTTGAACAAGACTAGGAGCCTGCTTGACACTTGAAACATCCATACTTGTTAAATCTTTAGCTATATATGATTCCTGCCACCATGCTTCAACCATTCATTTGACTTCCCTCACATTGTCTGTGTGCCAGTCAGGATCTTCCTCAAAGCATCTCAGCTTCTTGTCAGGACACATCACTTTGGAAGGAGACAGTCATCAGGAAACAACATTTCTGATTGGGTTTTGAAACTGTTGATCTCATATTGCACAACATATACTATTACTAGACCAGAGTTGCAAAATGTGAACATCAGTTGCAACTACAAAGATACTTATCATCACTATAAAAATAAAAATCACATAGAATTGTAGAGAAATGTGTCAAATGCAAGATACAACCAAAAAAAAAATACTACAAACAACACATTGAAGTTGCCAGAGACATGCCGGTGCAGAAGGTGAAATGGACAGGGAGTTGCAAAATTTTCCATCCACATGGGAGTGGAGTGTCACACCATGTCACAGTGCTAAATCAATCCCTGACATGCTGAAGGGCTGTCCTATTAGACTTGGCTTGATTTTTTCATGAGTCTGCCATGCATTGCCACTGTTGCTGTTGATGCTGTAAATACACTCCACCAAGTCTGCTCAGTGATGTCATGCTTCATGCACAATGGACTCCAGGAGTTGCATGCTCCATTGCAACAATCATAATCACCTTAAAAACATCACAAGCAGTTGGGCAGCAATGTATAGTATCACTAGTATTTTTTTTGTATTTTTTTTTTGCCATGATCTATGTATTGCCCTGACACTCATAACCAAATATGCCTGACCATAAGGTATGAATGAGGTGCCAGAGGACAAAGACACATTCTATTATTCAAAAAAAAAGTACAAGGAGGTTAACCTATCATAGATTGTACTAGATCCACCAGCTCAGGCTGAAAACTGTGATGTTGTGTGAGCTAGATGCAGTTTTGCAACTCCAGGTCATTTTGCAACTCTGGTCCAATGATAGTACCAGCCTTAATTGTTATATCAGACCCTTAGGTGAAACAATAGTGAAACAACAGCACAAGATCACTGATGCCCTTGCGACAGTACCGAATGTGGAAAGAGGATGTAAATATAAATAAACATAAACGTAAAAACGAATATTCGCCCGCCAAACGTGAATCGTAAGTGGTCCCCATAGACCCTCTACTACCGTATCGGGAATCATTAGAATTGGTTACGTACATGTGCATCTCGCAAACCAGCCCTTGTTCACATGCATGCCGTCTGATACTGGTTTCAACTTGCACAGTCGTTGTGCGCCTGGCCAGTGTTCGCCAGCCTACATTGCGATTCCCGAGCTATGAACCACCATCGACGGTATTATGCAGTGCGCATTGGACGCGAAGGTCCACGCATATATGACAACTATGCCGAGGTGAGTGGCTTGCCAATACTTCGAAACCCCCCTCTCGGGAGTCGCTAACAAGTAGGGCCTTTCCAGTTCGCAGCTGCAGTGGGTGTTATTTTTGCAATCGTGTAGCTGATTTGGACATGCCCTATACTGCGTTATCCAGACCCTCGGGCTCAGTGGGTCCAGCGGCAAAGGATTCGACAACATCCATGACGCACAAGAATGGCTGAGAGGGTTCCAGTTTGGTGCACTACCCATGACCACGATCCACACCAGTAAGCATTTCCAGGAGCTTGTGATTGGATGTTCTCCGGCAGAGCCAGGAAATTTCACACTGGCTTCTTTTTGTCTTCGTATCGGACTACTAGACATCAATCTCAACCTAAATGTGTCCAATGGAACAAACTTGAATACCAATGTGGGAACCAGCGTTGTGTCCTCGACGTCTAGTACCACGGCATTCACTGCTCACCAACAAGCTTTTCCCAATGATGGTTTCCCTGGGCTCAACCAAATGCAGGGGGTTTTGGCAGGGGAATCGTCCAAAGTAAAAGATGAACTACCCCTGCGTCCTGTAGCGGAGCCTGCTGTTGAACTCTCAGATGAGCAGAAGAACATTCTGAAATTGGTCAAGTCGGGCCAGAACGTCTTCTTTACTGGACCAGCTGGTGATGCCATGTTTGAGAGCTGTACATAAGGATCAGTGCATTCACCATTGTTTGCAGGTACAGGAAAGTCGGTCCTACTCCGAGCCATAATCAGTTATCTTCACTCAGTGCATGGTCACAATATTGCAATCACTGCTCCGACTGGAATTGCCAGTTTGAACATTGGTGGACAGACGATTCACTCCTGGGCAGGCATTAGGCTTGGAAAAGAGCCAGTGAAGAAACTGAAATCTCGTCTCAATCAGGATGCAATCAAGCGATGGATGGACGCCAAGGCACTCGTAATTGATGAAGGTTGGTCTGTATCTTGTGGGATTAAGCTGAAATGATGTTGATTTGGATTAGTGTCAATGTTGGATGGGCGTCTCTTCGACAAACTGGTGGGTCTTTGAGCAGCCCTGAAAATTTGGATCAAGGGTCAATATGCAAGATGTAGGAAGAGATTGCATGTTTGGTGCGAATGGATGGCCGTCCATTTGGAGGCATCCAGGTAATTTCAGTACTCCCGTCATCCAAACAGTAAACTCGACACCTTTCCAGCTCATCATTTCAGGCGACTTTTTCCAGTTACCTCCAGTTCCTGAACAGGATTCGACAAGTAGAATCGATGCCATGTTCGCATTCCAAGCCCGGAGCTGGCACCGGTGCATAGTGCATAAGGTGAAACTCACCAAAGTTTTCCGTCAGAGAGATGACAGTACGCTATTCTCTTCTTAACGCACCATATTTACTTAGTGGGATTGATACTCCCCCAGCGTTCATCCAAATGCTCGCTTCAATGCGAACCGGCGTCCTGGAAGATTGGCATAAAGAGGAATTTCAGAAGCTTTGTCGTCGGATACACTATGATGATGGCATCAGTCCAACACAATTGTATGTCACGCGTTCACCTTCAAGTTATCGTCTTTATCTTGTATTTGTCTAGATTTCCCCTCAAAGCCGACGTAGAGAGACATAACCTCAAATGCGTTGACGAACTGGCAGGCGAAAGAGTAGTATATAAAGCGATGGACGCGCGTGGGCACGACATGTATGAAGTCCGCCTCACAGTCCATCAGGCGGAGAAGTTGCTCGAAAAGCATGTCTGTCCAAAAGAAGTCCCTTTAAAGGTGGGAGCCCAGGTGATGCTGCTTCGTGTATGTTTCGTTCCTCCCGTCCACCTCGTCCTCTCACGTTTCCGTCAACGTAGAACATGCTACAAGGGGTGCTCGTCAACGGGTCACTAGGAAAAGTCGTCAAGTTTATTAGCCTTCATGAAGCGCAGGAACAGCACATCCAAATGGCCGAGCAGGGACGAAAGGATGGTCAGGCATCATCTACTGTGAATCCGCCAGATGCCAAGCCAAACGAATCTGGTCTTATTGCACTTGACGGTCACGTATTCAAGAAGGACCAGCTCTGGCCCCTCGTCCAGTTCACGAATGGCAGATCTCTCCTGTGTTCACCGGTCGAATTTACGGTCGAGGGTCTGAAGGGCAATCTCGAGGCTCGGAGACTCCAAATCCCGCTCGCCCTCTCCTGGGCAATGTCCATACACAAATCGCAAGGACAGACGCTGAGCCGAGTCAAGGTGGATTTGGGTCGGATATTTGAAAAGGGCCAAGGTGACTTGGGGTTGTATTTTGCATTCTATCATCGCTCATAGTGTCCGCGCTGGTTCAGCGTACGTTGCTATTTCACGCGCCACCGGCATGGAAGGACTGGAGATTGTCAATTTTGACCCTGTAAAGTAGGTCCGTGGTGGTTCATCGCCTGGCGCTCTCGCTTACTTGCTTTCCTCGAGGGTTATGGCTCATCCGGATGTCATTGAGTGGCAGAAGCAATGGGACAAGGACAGATACCAAGAAGAAGAGATGGACAGTGACTGGGCTGTATCACAATGGCACGACTCTTTCCACGAATAGGGACTGCGGATTTCTTGTCTGTCAATGGATACAATATATATATCATACCGCATCTAACATCGATAAGTTTATAAGGTTCCAAAAGTAATACTACAGGTTGGATGATGTGTCGCTACGCTGATGTATCGAGAAGTCATTGGCATTCGGAAGAGAACCAGAACTAGAACGTAGTGACAGTGCAGATGGTGAGGGTGGAGGGGAAATCAAAATATGTGGCTCTATCGATGTGTTTGTATTCTCCGACATTGGCTCTTCAAAGGAACGAGATGGGATAGGAGGGATGTCCATCGTCGCCTGGGTGGGTGACACTGGGTTACCAGCCCGAAGTGAAGGGTGAATACTATATGCCGGTCGGGGTGGTAGGCGGGGCGTGAAATCTTCATTTTGCCGAGGTGATTGCGGCCGCGGCAGAAGGCTCCCCACCCTTGTGTGGGATGAACCGTAGTTGTATACCGGCGCTGGCTCTCCAGGCGGGGCATCAGGCAGTGGGGGAGAGGTGCTGGGAAGTGGATCCTCAAACAGCTGCGAAGTATTTTGAATCAGGTCATCCATCCTCGTATCCTTTGGGAAATAGGGTCAGCATCTGGCGGAGCGTGAGGAGAAGGTTAAGTACCTTGATATTCTGGACGCTGAGTAGGTCACCTCCCTTCGGAATGTCCTCTTCACCGAATATAACAGTGCCGAACACGATTGCCAGGTTTCTGACATCCATCTTGTTTTTCTCAGAGAATGCGGCAACGCGTGCAAGGTGTTCCACAATGGCTCGAAGCGTTTCTCGATGAATGGTTGGCAACCTACGAATCTTGGAGCGCATTTGAGCTACGGGGTTGAAGTCTCCTACTTGACGCGCAGCCTAAGTACCGGTAAGATACCCTTGCAAGAAGTAATTTACCTTGACCATCTGTGTGCTCAGTGCGGTCTGAAAGTGGATATTTGAACAAGGGCTCTGGTAACCCGCGTAGATACAACTAATGAACCAGGTCAGGAGATCGCGGTACTGCAAGCGCGAAACACACCTTCAGAAGTGAAGAAACAGCGTACACATCATCGGTTAATCGATTGAATTTGAAGGCAGCCTCGTTTCTTTCTATCTTGTGTTGGAACTATGTTCTTGTCAGCCCGGTTCCCCCGAGTAAGTGCAAAACTCGCACATTTTGTACAACAGCATGGCGCCCCGATACCTGTAGAGCCTTGAATCAAAAAGAGGTATTGAGAGATAAGAGAAAATAGTGTCTTACACGATAGATACCTTCCAATTCCAAACCTCTCTCGTCGACCTCTTGTATACAGATTCGGACAATCTTCGGGATCTCTGTTTCCCCAAGACCCCGAGAAGTCGCATAATCCACCAGACTGACACCAAAGATCAAATCGCTACACTCTCCAACATTATAGTTATAATATAACATGGGCTTCGGAATCAGGGACGTTAAAGCGCGGGGAATATGAGTTGTGACGAGGGATACATCTTTTTCGGGTGAGACCTTTGTAACAATTGATCTTGCGTGTTCGGAGAGCTGGGTCTGTGTCGTGGTAGTCGCACTATAAGTCAGTGAGCACCATGCCCCATAATCGGAGAAAAGTATGCGAACGTCATGTTGTCGATGTACATTTCCAATACCCTTTTGACAGTGCTCGAATAGTCACGCACGAAGCCCTCCAGGCTCTTGAATTCTGTCAGAATGAAAGATAATATGATTGCAGCCTCATACCGCATAAGCGCTCTCCAATATTTTCGTTCGGCGAAGTCGAAGAGTTTCTAGCCAGTGAACCCCCTTTCGGTATTCTTTGTCTGGAACGAACTTGAACAAGTTGATGAGAAGCCATGTAAAGACAGTACTGACCAGCCTCATCGGCTTCACGTTTCGCACGAACTGCACGAAGCGCGGTGTTTTCGGAACGCACACCCAGGGTTTCCTTGACTGTAGAACCCTTATCCAGGAATGTCATCAACTGGTTGAGTTGTTTCTTACCTGCGGGGAATCAGCCCAAAAATTCGCGGATAGGAGAACATTTCCATACCGTGTTGGGCAAAATCGGAAAATGTCGTGCCAGAAGTCGATGGTGAACGGTTACGCGCCACGTGCGTAGTCCCCGAAGGCCTTCGATCAAGGGGTCGGAGAGGTTGAGGTGCAGTTACGATGGGTCTCGAGGGCAGGACAGGATTTGAGCGAGAGTTGGGCATAGAGGCCCCACCAGTTTCACCATACGGTGTATTCGAAGGAGGCTGGGAAGGAGTGGATGCAGCTGCCAGCTTGTAATCCTGATTAAGGGTTAGCTAGATGAGCGAGGTGGGAGTGGAAGACTCCACCTCCACTTCTTGGCACTTCTTAAGGTAAGTGCGCTTTAATTTCGGTAAGGTGTTCTCTGCATAATCTGAATACGCAGAACCGGATTCCTTGAGGTCTTCCTTGATGCGTTTACGTGTGCGTTCTTGGGTTTCCTGGTCCGTCGGAATACCACTCAGCCATGATAATCCCACAACACCCGAAGGGACGCACCTTGAGCGCCATCAAGCTGCTGAGAGCGTCCGAAGTGAGGGATAAGAGGAATGCTTGTCTCGTTTGTGCTTCTGTTGGGATTGAATTAACACTGTCAGGTTTGGATGCTGTCAGAAAAGGCAAACCTCGTTCTACATTGTCCCTGACTTCACCCCACGCCCGGCGAGCTGTACTCATATCTGTACGATCATCCAGAAAGGCATCAATAGACTTTGTTTTCCGATGCAGCTTGAGCAGAGATTCAACACTATCAAAGACGCGTCACGATTCGTAGAAATATAGTCCAAGACCCCGCTCACTAAATTTCCTCTATGCGCTTCCTGACGAAGTCATGGCATTATCTCGTAGGGTATCGTTGCATTAGTCACGGCGCTACACACCTTTCCTGGAAAAAGTTGAGAAATGAGTCTGTGAGCACCTTGAGATGGTGTTCGAACAATGGCAAAGGGCCAGACTGGAGCGATGGTTCTGATGTTGATGACCTGGGCTGTAGCACGGCATCGAAAGGGTCTGTCGTCGTCTGCGTCGACATTGAGGCTGGAATGATGCTGATCAACTTACGCCATCTCCTGTCTGACTTGCACCGACTTTTCAAACAAGTACATACAATGTGCCCTCCAAGGACCCCGAGAACTCTGTTCTCACAGCATTGTAGACACTATTTAACTTTACAGGCCCAATTTCTTTTCCATTTCCGAGTGAAGATTCTGAGGAAAGCCCTGCTCCATTCCTGACGCAAGTATCAGTAACGTCGACCAGGTTAAAATGGCGGACCAACCGAGAAAAATGTCTGCGCGATCCAAGGTCTCGTCCCTGCCCATCAAGATATCGAGGTGTATGTTACTCCGTCCCATGCCCGGCATATGTGGATTCTGCGAATACCCCGAGCCGTCAGCACGGAGTAGCGTCATGATCACGCGAGCTTACAGCAGCAACGATCTTGCGTTCCATGAGTAGACGTGCCGGTGCGTGCACCCCATACAGGTTACGCAGCATGGTCAATTTAAAGTTGTCCTGCGTCTCCTCCCACTGGGGTGGACTCCAATGAACAACACAAAGAAGAACAGGCAAACAACCGCTTACACGTGAGAGACGGTTCTCAATGTCGCCCCTTGATTTCGTTTCTGCGGCGATACTGCGTGGGCCATATTGGAGAGTGTCATGGAGCCCAAGACTGTTGGCTTTGGCGGTCAGGGAGGCGGACTTTTGTTCTACGTGTGGAACAAGGCGCAAGGATGGTTCCTGTATTGCAAAGCAGGTTAGACTGTGCTAGTTGGAGGAGGATCGGGAACGTACCATGATAGAGCGATGTAGAGGAGGAAACCGACGCGTATGCTAGACATGATCGCGTGACAGGGTTGTGACCAAGCTGTGACAATTCCCCCACATCGAGCTCCTTGTTACCGGTTAGTTGCCAGTAAGTACATATAAGTAACCCACATCAGCCAAGCACTCACGTCCATCTCTTCTCTTCCCCCCCTTGACCTTGAAATATCCCCGTCCGTTTGCACGATTCAGAGTACTAGCACAACTCGACCAACATCTCCGTCTCGACTCGACCCGGAAACACCCAAACCTTGCATCGCATGTCCACTAGACATCCACGGTCCTCTAGCATCCCAGTCCTGGGCGCAGCCCCAACTTCCCCCGCTCGACACATAGAATCCGTAATCTCCATACCCTTCTCCACCAGCCCCACCCAGTCTCGCCCCCGCATAGCGAGCCAGGGATGGCCTCCACGCAACTCCCCAGGAGCTATAGGCATCCCACACGGTGTCCGTGGAAGCAGCTCTATCACCTCCAGTCCTCCCACTCGACCCACTTCCCGTTCTTTCACTCACTCTTCAGTTCTATCCGGGAGGGGTAGCGCATCCCCTTACACCGTTTATGAACCTCGTGTGATCAGGGCTGACTCGACTCGCACGACTGATACAGCGTGCCCCCATAACTCTTCTGCGTCATCTAGCTCGCCAACCCGTACAAGGCGGCCAAGTTCCGCTAGCGTTAGGCCGCGCAGTGCGCAACGGTCATCCGTCGCGCACATTCCTGCTCACACAGAAACAGTTCCGTTTCCTCGTCCGGCCTATCTGGAACATTCCGCGCTTCGGCATTTACTGCAGACAGAGTTATCGCCATTGATTTCTCCCCGTAAAGCAGATCCGATCGTGAGACTAGATTCCATGGGTGGAAGACGAGTGCAACGGTCACCATCATATGATAGCGACGAAGATGACATGAGCCCTCCCCGCGAGGTTCGGAAAAGCACGCCATCTCCTATGCCTGTGTCGCCACCAACCTTGTTGCTACCCGCGCGCTGGTGCGACGAATACAGAAGCTCGCATCTCAGCGTGTGCGGAGATGGCCGAGAACTAATATATCAAGGTGAGCTAATACCTGATCTTTGTTCCTAGAAGTGACTTAGCCCCCAGGAGCATCTGGAGGCTCCGACAAAGATGCGGCAGCGGCCCGTACCGCTGTTCCCGTGCCACCCGCTTGCGGAATATTCTACTACGAGGTAGAGATTACTAGCAAAGCTTCGAAGAGGTATGTTCACCTCCACCTCCGCCGCCGCCGTGCGCTCGTTCTAATGCTCGTCACTTAGTCGCATAGGCGTTGGGTTCGTCATTCCCTTGCTAATAGTTGTGGAATTAATGACACGTTGCTCGTAGCTTTATCACTCGTGACGTCAAAGTATCGCGCCTTCCAGGATGGGAGAAGAATTCCTGGGGGTATCACGGAGAGAGTGGTACCATATGTTCCGGAGACAAGAACGGGTTACCTTTTGGAACCACGTTCGGGGGTACGCGCGGTGCCAGTTCGCGAACAATTGAACAAATTCTAACTCCGTTTGTTCTAGTGGGTGATATCATTGGCTGTGGTATCGACTTCACGCAGAATAAGATATTCTACACTAAGAACGGCTCTCTTATAGGTATGCTCAACCTGAATCTGGCGGCTATCGTGACCAATAAATATCCCTAGGCACAGCGTTTGAGAACGTTGGTAAAGATTGTGACGTTTTCCCGGCTGTCGGACTCTGCTACACTAACGAATCTATCCACGTCAACTTTGGACAAGAGATCTTCAAGTACGACATAGATGACCACGTACTTCAGCAACGCAATCATACGTGGGCCAAGATTCAATCTACCCCCTTGACATGGCCCACGGAGAGGCTGCGGTCGCATGGCATACCTGCTCCTGCCAATATGGCTGATTCTGTTGCCGATCCAAGTGATAAGATTCCGCTCAATGAGCTTGTCTTGTCTTATCTCTCACATCACGGTTACGCACGTACGGCACGCGCGTTTGAGTCCCAATGCCACGCGCGTGGCGGTCTTTCTGCTCGTTTACCGTCTATCACATCTGCACCAGAACTCACGACGGTTGCGCCAACATCTACGGATGACTATGTCATGGATATGGACTTTGGCGATGGTCCTTCGACCACTTCCGCACCAAGGCCAGCCGTTTTAACCCCGATCCCCGTTGACGATATCGAGCTTCGCACCCACATTATCCAATCCGTCGTCGCTGGGGATGTGGACACCGCACTAACGGCGACCCGCAAACACTTCCCGCTGGTGCTCCAGGCAGATGCAGGGCTTATGCTATTTAAGCTTCGGTGCAGGAAATTTGTCGAGCTCGTGTTGGAGGCAGCGGAATTGAAGAAGAAAATGACTGCAGAGGAGACTGAGATGAACGTGGAGGGTTGTGGACCTGTATCCAGGTCTGTATCTGGTTCGGTCCTGGAGTCTGTGAGTGAGGACACAGTGGGTAGTGACGGAGGGGTGATGGTAGACGGGGTGGGCATGGACGTTGATGATGGTGAGGCAGAGGTTGATACGCCAGACGTGAGCGCGCACACAGAGATGGGCATGCTCGCGAGCAGTGCACCAATCGCAATTGGGCCAAGTCGTAAGCCCTCTGTCGCGTCGCTCTCTTCCACAAGCAGCTGGGCTGGCGCAACGGCTGCCCAGTATGGATCTGCCCTCGAGAGGGCTGTTGCGTACGGGCAGGAATTGGAGTCCGATTACAAGAATCGCGCGGAAGTCCGCGCGATATTCAAGCGGACGTCGGTGATTATGGCCTACGACGATCCGTTAGAGGCTGGGGGAGATGCAGCCGAGGTCGCGGGGCAGGCTGCGAGGGCGGCCCTTGCTACTGAACTCAATCAAGCTATTTTGCGTAAGTCGAGTCCCCCGCGTGGGTGGCGAGGACTGACGTCTTGTATAGAATCTCAGGGACGTCCACCACAACCCTTACTTGATCGGCTGTACCGCCAAACTGCGGTGTGCCTTACCCAGCTAGCGTTGATGGGCAACGGTGCTGCAGCCTTTGCGGACATGTCCAAGGAATTTCTGGATGCTTAAGAGCGGTGCGGTGGTCATTATTGGCGTTCGCTTGGTTTTTTGGTAGTCCTAGTCATCTGTCATCGTCGCAATACAAGCGAGGACACTGTAATGTACTCTAATATGTACCATTGAGCAAAGACCCCAATTCTCCAGAACATTGTCAGCATTCCTGGCCCCTGAAAGGCGTGGATACGTGTGCATCTGTGATTACAGTATAGTGTGTATAATAAGGATACAGGGATAGGAAACGACAAAGGTAGGGATTGATATGGGGTACTTGCGACTGTGCGTTGCAGAATTGTCAGTATCAATATTATGCGACAGTGAAGGATTCTCCGCATCCACAAGCATCTTTGATGTTAGGATTGTTGAAAACAAACTTGGAGCTAGGGAATGTGTTATGAGCACGTTCGGCCCCTCGTGAGAATACAGAACCATTTACCTCAGTGCATCCTCTTTCCAGTCCATTTCGCTGCCAATGATGGAGAACAACGCTTTACTGTCTATGAGCACCCGGACGCCGTCTTGTTCGACGACCTCGTCGAATTTCCCGGGCTTGTCGACGTAGTCTAGGTGATAGGAAAGTCCAGCACAGCCCTTGTTTCGTACCCCAATACGTATGAGTTGAGGTGTCGGGCCATTGAGGAGAGCGCGGAGCCGCAACACAGCTTCGTGTGTCTATCCCAGCCAAATAATGTTTCATGGTCAGCACGATGCGGTTGGAACGAGATGCGGGAAGTAAGACGCACGATGGACAAGGCTGCCTTGGTGGACCGGATGGTCGGTCTTGGCCGTGGGGCTTTTGGGACTGGTGGAGGACGTGCGGCGACTTGGGGAGATGCAGCGTCGGCTGAGACGGTTTCGCCAGTGGGCACGACGACGGGTGGGGCGTCTTTGAAGAGGGAGGGTTGTTGTCTCGTATCTGGTATGGAGGGTGTGTGGGAACGGGGGCGGGAGAGTGCGGACATCATGGCATGGCGATGGGAGGTCAAGGCGAGTGGAGATGGACGGGTGATTGAGAGGGACGAACGGGCGAGCGAGGATAACATGGATGGTGCGGGTCAACCAGGACTGGATGACAAGAAACATAATATCATGCCGTTTCTACTTTTAGCATGACTAATCATGTATCGTCCGACGTTTATTGGCTGGTTGCACTTGTGCTGTGTCACCCACATTCAGGTCAAACACAAGGTCTTTTGATAGTACAATGTCGACCGTGCTCGCGACCCAGGTCAGAAAGCACACCACCGCACGACCAACCAAAGCAGCCGGACGTTACTGGAAAGGAAAGGCCCCAAAGGGCGTAGCGGAGGTCCCATCAGACTCTGAGGAAGAACAAGAACAAGAAGAGGGCGACGTTCCAATCGGTGGCGGGGAGGACCTTGTAAAAGAGGAGGAGGAAGAAGAGGAGGAGGGAGAGTCACTGCCAACACGGTCAACTCAGGCAAAGTCTGCGCGCGCGCTCAATGTCTCGCTCAAAGACGTCAGCATCTCGAGAGATGGCAAAGTCATCGTGGCTGGTCGCGAGGAGTCTGGCAGAACACTCATGGAGGAAGGTATGTCATGGGATGTATATACCCTGCTCTCTCTTCTCATCAGTCATGCCGTGTAGAAGAGTCGGAAGAGCTTGAAGAGGCACAAGCTCATGGGGAGGAAGAGGAGGAGGAGGCGAGCTTTCGCACATACGCTTGTAGTTTATGGCTAACCATGTTACTTAGTCGAGCGAAGAGGAGTCCGAGTCTGAAGAAGAAGAAAAGCCCAAATTACTCTTCAGACCTGTGTTTGTCCCCAAGTACGCTGCTGCTCGCTCGGAGACCCCTCGCTTGTTAACGCCAGGTATGCTACAGACGCGGACGCGCGACCATAGCCGAAAGAGATGCGATCGCTCAAGAAGCGGAAGAGATGCAACGACAAAAAGACCTTGCTGAACAACGCAAGAAAGAAAGCCATGATCTGGTCGCCGAAAGTATCAGAAGAGAGCTGGCGGAGAGTACGTCTTTTACGCTCAAATCCCCGTTTGATAATTAACAACATGTGTAGAGGAGAAAGAGGACATAATTCAGGACGTAGATGATACCGATGGGCTCGACCCCGATGCGGAGTTCGAGGCGTGGCGTTTCAGAGAACTCGCGAGGATCAAAAAGGAGAAAGAGGAAGAGCTCCGGCGCGAGGAAGAGCGAGAGGAGATTGAACGGAGACGCGCACTCCCTGAGGAACAGCGGTTGAAGGAAGATCTGGAACGTGCCAACAAACTCAGAGAGGAAAAACCAAAAGGCCAACAGAAGTTCCTCCAGAAGTTTTGGCATAAGGGAGCCTTCCATCAGGTGGGTAACTGCGGACGCATGATGAGATGCTGTATACATTGATCAGTGCATCCACAGGATGACGAAGTTCTTAAAAGGCACGACTACACCGAAGCAACGGAGTCCACAATCGATATATCGCTTTTACCAAAAGTGATGCAGGTCAAGAACTTCGGAAAGCGCAGCAGAACCAAATATACACACCTCCTAGATCAAGATACTACTGCGGGAAACGGTGGTTTTGGAGGTGCAGGTCCTGTCAAGTCAGGTGGTCGTTCCACGGAAAGTGGGGGCTGTTTCCTGTGTGGCGGGCCGCATCTTAAGAAAGGTAGGCCATACAAACTCACCGTGCTTGTCCTTTTACTCAGAGACTCTCTTAAGACTGTCCTAAAAATACTGGCCTCCCCCCTGCTCGAGGGTCCGCAGCATCTGGAGCTCAAGATGCGGCGAGTAAGCAGGGTCGCAGGAACTCGTGGCGTGATGGGGAGGATAAAGTCCGGTGGGACGAGCGAGATCGTCGGTCTCCCAATCGGGATAGACCGCGGCGCCTAGATAATGACCGTGGGGAAGGTTGGCGAAGGAGGGAACGCGGCTATCGCGACTCTCGATCTGGCAAACCACGCCCACACTCACGGTCTCGTTCACCACATCGAGACAAACGGTCAGCTGTGGATTACGATCGAGATAACTACAGGGACAAGCGTCGTCGTGTAGATTAAACGTAAGTCCACTTTGACCCATTTGCGTGATTTGTTGTGAAGGCTCGTGTGAAAGATCACCTACCTATTTATGGCATGTACAGTCGCAGATCACCAGGAACAGAACGACCGTCTTCTGATCTCGAAGTTTTAGGTCTGGTTTGGGGAGACTACAGATCACCGCACTCAACCCACAGTTCCTATTTCATGCAGGTGGGCTTACTAGCTATTCTGTCGGTGTGCGACGGATCAATCGTTATCGATGAGCGATTAAAGTCCAAAAGCACCCTTTTTCTCTTAGCCCGGCTGTTATAAGGTCAGGTTGACAGGACGTTCTCCCCACTGTCACGATAGTAGCGCGGTGAGCAATCCCCTCTTTGATCAACCTGCGCACTCTGAACTACGCCCCAAAGTACTACCAGATCATGGATATTTTCATGTGCGAAGTGCACTTCACAGCGACGGAGGACGATGTCAAGGTCGAACTTGCCAAGATATTGCACAAGGCACCGTTTCCGCTCCAGCCTGTGTTGAATTTTGAGGTTACGTTTTTCAGGAGATGTGATCCACGCGGCAAGAAGGGCATTCTTACTCTTCCAACCGAGAGCGCGGGACGCACCTTCCTCAGTTCCTACGGTAGCACCGGTTTGCTGATCAAAGGTCGCCGCATGTTCTTTTCATCGAGCAACAGACCTTTGAACGATGAGAGAGTTGCGATACTCAACTCCAGACCGTGGAGAAGCCCCCAACAACTCAGGGAGGAGAACGAGTGGCGCATTCGCCGTGGCACACATTTTATGCTCAGGTCGTATGCCTTTGGTCGCTTCCTCGCCAACGGGTCGTTTTCATCCGAATTCGTCGCTGAGGGATCGGCTGACATTGCTTGCGATCTTGAGCGTCACCAGGTGTGCTTTACACTTCGCAAGCAAGGCCGCCGCTCCAATTTGGACAGCAATCTCGCCACGTACATGCGCAACTTGTTACTAGATCCCTTTGAGTCCACCGCAGTTGTTCCCTTCGAGTCCACCACAGTTGTCTCCTATCCAACCAAGGCAATCGACTCTATCATCGAGAGCTACGGAGCGAGGGAGCCTATCCTCTTTATCAAAGCCAACACTTTCCCATTCTTTGCCATCGAGACTGAATCTCTCCTCTTCTCGGACCGCGTTGATTCTCGGCGCTCGCAGGGACTTATCCCCAATGTCCAGATGCCCCCGGGTTGCTTCAATCTGGCGTGTACGTTCATCGACAAACGTGACAAGGAAGCGTTCATCTATGCAACTCAATCCAGATTCCACCTCCGTCACGTCTCTAAACAGGCTCCCATCCGTGTCCGTGAGAACACCTCGGCCCATCATGGCACCGCAGGTCCAGACCTCAGCTTTCTCCGCGATCTACCCTTTCAGCTCGCGTTTGAGGTGGAGAAAGCCATCGCAAACTGCACGCTCAGTCATACAAATGCGTCGTCCTTACTGGAGCGGTTGAATCGCCTTTGCGACGAGCACGGAGATGCAGCAGCCCCAATCTTTAGACGGTTTATCTCTCTTTTGAAAGATGAAGGGGTGAACAAGCAGCCGAGGCAGAATCGTGCCGCGCCTCCGACGTTAGGGAGTCGTCTCGACCACGCAGTTGAGCTCTACCTCGAAGAGCAATCACGGCCGAGGGGACGGCTCGCACTCGCGCTCTCCGGTCCTGCGGTCTCCTACTCTTATCACATGATCCTCACACCGACACGATATATCCTCGAAGGACCCATTGCTGATCACTCCAACAGTGTGTTGCGCCGGTTCGGACATCACGAGTGCTTCTTGCGTGTTTCCTTCCAAGACGAGAATGGGTCGAAGCTTCGGCGAGACTTAGGGACATCGATCACAGATTTACTCGCGAAGCGGTATCGCCCTGTTCTGCTCAAGGGTTGTTTAGTTGCGGGAAGACGCTACGAAATGTTGGGATATTCCATGAGTGGTCTCAAGGAACATTCGCTTTGGTTTGTCACCCCGTTCCATGACGATCAAGGGAGGCTGTTGGACGCAAAGAAGATCAGAGAAAGCCTCGTAAATGCTGTCTTGTGCTCTTGAATACCCTCAGTCTCGCTGACGACCCGTTCCACAGGGCAACTTCTCGCACTTGATATACCAACCTGCCAGACTCGGGGCTCGTTGGTCTCAGGCGTTCTCAGCCACTGACCCCTCTATCACCCTGGCACCAAACGAGATCGTCCAGATTGATGATATCAAATCTCCAGCAAACAAAGTGATGACGGACGGATGCAGCCCCATCTCGACGGAACTTTCGGAAGCTATTTGGAGAGCGAACCAGCAGACGAAGAAGCACCCCGCACGGGGCAAGGCACCCTCCGCCTTCCAGTTCCGTCTGGGCGGTGCCAAGGGTATGGTCGTACAGGACCCCACGCTGCTGGGCAGAGTCGTCTGTTTGCGGCCCTCGCAAGTCAAGTTTGACGCGCGGAAAAATCGCACGTTTGACATCCAGTCGACGTCTCTCCGACCCAAGGCCATGTTCCGGAACCGACCCCTGATCGTGCTCCTGGAATACCTCCGATCGAGCAACGAGCGCATCATCGAACTGCAGGATCGCTCAATCGACGAAGCCCAGTCTACCCGGCGTTCGTTTGAAGACGCGTCCAAGGTGCTGCAACAACATGGGATGGGCACGTCGTTCCGCCTACCATCGCTATTCAACAACATGTCGTCGCTGTTGAGCCTGAGGATATACAAGAAATCGGAGCCTGACGGCTTGTACAACGACTTGATCGCCAACGCTTTGTACTGCGCTGAGACGCACATCTTGCGCGAGCTCAAGTATCGCGCGCATATTGCGGTTCCGGGATCGTTCACCCTCCTTGGCGTATCTGATGAATGGGACTGCTTAGCTGAAGGAGAGATTTATGCGACAGTCCATGACGAGAAGACGGGGCTGTACAAGGAGATCACTGGCACAGTCGCTATCACGCGCAGCCCTCAAATGCATCCAGGCGCGTGCAGGTTGTGACTGCAGTGAGAAAGAAAGAGTTGGAGCATCTGACGAACGTCGTCGTGTTCTCGTGCAGGTAGATATGTCTGCTGTGGAATGGCGTCGGCTAACGGAGATCGATAGGGGTGACCGAGCGCTCTCTTCGTGCCTCGGGGGAGGGGACATGGACGGAGATGACTTCAATCTGATCCTTGACGTCAGTGTTTCCTTTTTGGTCACATCCTTTGTTTGCTCAACCCTCGTAGTCGGAGCTGATTCCGCAGATAGTCGGGACCCCGGGCGAGTACGTGTCGCTCCCGAACAAGGAGACTCTGCACCCCTGTGGAATCGAGGATGTGGTCAACTTTATCTTTGACTACGTGAGTAGATCACCCGATCTAGGTAGCACGTTCCTGTTCTAATGGGACCTTAGATCGAGGCTGACCTTGTCGGTCACATCGCCATAAGCCACCTTCGCTTCTCTGATCTGGCAGACCCCTCTTGCAGTGATTGCCTCAAGCTTGCAGAGCTCGCCTCGCAAGCTGTCGATTTTCCAAAGACAGGGACACCAGTCACGTTCCAGGACCTCCCAAGGCCGCGAAACCGGGCCAAGCCCGACTTTCTCGCTCGAGAAGGGGCTGATTTGAACTCCGATAATTACTACAATAGCGCAAAACTACTCGGAGAGCTGTACCGTCGGGTCCCCGTCAAGGACTGGATGCCGGAAGAATGGAATGATACTCATACGCCGTCCGGAGGGGAGGTTATTGAACATGCTCTGAGACAATTTAACTTGTATGAGCTCGGGCTCAGCTTGGCTCCGCCATCGGCCGAGTTGCAAGAAGAGATGGGTTACTTGGTGGAGGACTATTGCGAACGGTTACTTGCGATCGCAACTACACATACGATCTCGAAGAACAAGGACATTCACGTTTCAGAGCCGGAGCTCATCAGTGGGACAATTATGGCCAACTGGTCGGACCACCACCGGAGAAGGGAGGCGGTTGGTGCGATGAATTTGCAGGTGCGTGTTCGGGGAAGGGCCGATGTCAAGTCTGATGTGCAGGACAGACGCATGAGCTGGTGCGTGCTGTTCGGGCTGAGTTGCGGGCAAGCGAGACGGCAGGTCACGAGGAAGAAGAGGACGACGAAGAGTATTTGGATGACGAGTCTGAATGGTACGACGACGAGGACGATTACTATCGCGAGCCGCGACATATTGCGGAGATGTTTAAGCGGGCGTGGGCTGCGTGGTGCGCAGCAGAGAGCATGTTGAGGGAATATCCTGCGTCGTACGGGCCGCAGAGTTTTGGGTTGATTGCGTTGGGGCGGATGTTGGAGCTGATTAGAGCGGCGCGAGAGTGGTTCAGAAATTAGGGCCTATGTCACAGCGTGGCTCGGGAGTAATGGTGATGTCGGGTAGCAGGTTCCGTGCAACGTGGAGGCGCAAGATGCCGGGGGTGACAACGTCACATCACTCACATACCAAAAGGAGTAGTCTATGTGATTTCAGAAAGGGAGATTCTTCCAAATGGGGAATACATGTTTTCGATGTGACAACGTGAAAGGGTGTTTCCCTATGAAAGAGAAATCTGATATAAAGCGACTCATCGCGAAAATGAACGCGTCGCATCTCCCATCGTCATGCTCCCCTTTGACTTTGCTGCCCCCACCACATTCGATGACCCCCTCATCTCTGGAAAGGTGGACGCCTGTGCTTTCACGACGCGTGTAGATACAAACATATACCTTGTAGGTCGGTACTTGAGTACTACTTGACCCACG